>ML368598.1:0-47323 GCA_005239525.1 Nicotiana knightiana | reverse complement strand
CAAAATAATGCTAAAACTCAAAATCACACCTCAAAACCCCTAGAACCAAACTTAGGAACTTTAGTTTTTTAGACTTGGCTAACAACACGCCGAACCAACCTATACTACTTAGAATGACACCAAATTTTGCAGGCAAGTCATAAATGACATGATAGAATTATTCCCGGTGTCGGAATTCCATTCGGACCTCGATAACACAAAAACATGCCCCAAACCACAATAGGAACTTAAGGAACTTCTTATTTTAATATTAGGCGCCGAAACGCTCCCAGGTCATCAAAAACCCATTCTGAACATAGCCCAGGTCCAAAATTATCATACGAAGCTACCGAAACCAACGGAACTAGATTCCGAGGTCGTTTACCCAAAATGTTGACCGAAGTCAAACTTGGACTTAAAGTCCAACCTTAGGGAACCAAATGTTCCTATAGCACTCTAAACACCTCCGAAACTCGGACCACCAGTCCCCGCAAGTCATAAATCATAATAAGCCGCTATGGGAAGTTTCATTTAGGGGAACAGAGTCCGATAATTCCAAACGATCGGTCGGGTCGTTACACCTAGTCTTTCCCCTGAATCTCTGATTAATCTCCCTAGTGTGAGCGCTGCCCTGGGTCCTTAAAGCACTTGGGAACTCTGACACACTAGGGCCTTGGTTCTATATGCTCAATTTTATTTTATGCCTACCGAGTGAATCACTCAATTCCTGGTTGCCTTATGTCCATGAAGATGTAATTTTGGGTTGTTATGAACTATGAGAATGAAGGCTGGCCTAGTCAGGTGTATCTTTGGGCCTGCTGTAAGCTCCCTATAACTATTCTACTTTATAATTTATTCTATTCATTCCGGGTCTGTAATAATTGTTGTAATGGTATTTCGGGGTATTAGTAAAAGTGGGAAAAGGGGTTTTTGTCTTATACTTGCATTAAAATGGGTAGAAATCATGCCTATAGGTATTGTATTATGCTCAAACATTTTCAATTATTATGTGTTAGCAATCCTGCCTATAGGTTCTTCATTTGGTTCATATGTGTTCTACTTCTGCTTGTTTAAAAACCATGTCTATAGGATATTGTATGATTAAATGTGTGTACATGATCCTATCTACACGCTGCCTAATGTACAAATTATAGAAATCATGCCTATAGGATCAAAAATTAGTTTTAATTATAAAAATAATGTCTATATGATCTAAAGTCAGTTTTAATTGTAGAAATCATGCCTATAGGGTCTGAATCAGTTTTAATTATTGTCCTACTCGTTTTTTAAGAGTTTTCAACACTGTGCTAATTATCATCACTAGAAACCATGCCTATAGGACTCGAATAACCAATTATGAACCCATTCCTTTGATTACCATTGTTAGTCACTGCGCGAATCACATAGACGTCATGCCTATAGGTTTAATCTCTTATGCTTAAAATCAGTAGGCAACTATGTAGGTGTTAGAAATCGTATTAAGAGAAAAGGCTTATACAACTGCTTGCTTATTAAATTCAGTATCACATAGAGATCCTGCCTATATGTTTCTGCAACCTTAACTTGTTAAAATCTGCAACTATCAATGTTAATCATATTTGCGTGCATTTGTTGTCTAAGTGCGGAGGCTAACTTGAGCCTTTATTTTCTTATACGTAAAAGTCCAAGTTGTTTTGTATGTTGCCTAGTTTTTCCCCTTTTGAGCAACCTAAGTTAAAGTCTAGAATCACCCCGAGATAGAGGTCCAAATGTATCTTGGACCATAGGCATGGGACGGGTAGTGCACGCATAGGGCACGATTTAGAATCAACTAGTATGCTTTAGGTAAACAACTTAAAGATAGTAATCGTGTAGCATGAGATGATAGTCTGTGCCCGTTGAATAATACGAGTAACACCCCACTTCGAGGGAGTTACGAAATATTATTTATGTTGCACGGGGTGATCCTTTAGGCTAAAAAACTTAGGACCCCCCATCTTCATTTAAAAGTCAATCATTTTATTTGCCCAATTTTTGTCTCTTCTCCTTGTTTAGACTAACTCATATAATTCGAGTTCAGCTGGGACCCACCGTTTTGGACCTCGAGGAGTGCCTAACACCTTGTCCTCGAGGTTATTTGAGCCCTTACTCGATCTTTGGTGACGCAACTGGTTAATCCAAAGTTATCTGCAAATAGGTGCCCTAACTCACCTTAATCTGTTAGGTGACGACTCTTTATTTTAACACCCTTCCTTAAAAAAGTTGTCACGTGTTGAAACCCTATTTCACGAGAAAAAGGGGCGCGATAGCATGGAGACGCTGCTGGGGATATATTTTAGGCTATTACCATTGCGAAACTTGGTCTATATGAATTAGTCTCATCCGATTTTCCCTTTTATTGCTACATGCACACCCTCTTCCCTATTTCCCTTTTATATGAACTCGTATGCAACTCTTCGCTTAATTTGGTTACAATGGGAATTTCCCCTTTATTTCCTAATCATTTTCATTGGCTCCAAACTTTTAAAATTTGCTATATCATGTCTCTCCCAATCCTTACCCCTTTATTTGCTTTATTACAATTCGTTCACATTACGCGAACTAACTTCTTCCCTATTTTTTTTATGTCTTTACGTTTCATTTAATACCTAATTTACTTCTCTCACCGTGAAAAATACTTGACAATGCGTTGTTTGATCTTTTCATAAAGCATGCTCCACATCATATTTCGCTCGTGCTCACTGAATACCATAGTGGCACTTGATGAGTGTCCGCGCTCTTCCTGAATCACCCTTTTAAATTTGGAAAGGCTTATTTGTGGTAAACCTAGTCGATCAGCAGTGCAATCGATGGTTCCGTGCCTTTCCCTCTCAAGTTGTCTACTTGAGAGTACCGGTCTAGACTCTTCTAAAAACCCCCACTCTGATATTAACTGTGCATGCATCATGTCTAAACCTAGTATGGGTTAGAACGCCATCCACGTGATAACTCTCTAAGGTAAACCTTGTCCAAATCCCATAAGGATTTCCATAATCCCAACGGGCACAATCATGATATGTTCATTATTTGGAGAAAACGTGCCGATATGCTAATCATTAATGTGTAAATAGTCGAATCCGGAGGGGGGAAAGGGTTAACTTTTTCTGTTTTGCAAAAATGAGGCATGAAGTCCCCAGGTTCGGCATGGTTCGAAGTTCCCACCTTTGTTTCTAGATTGGTGGGAAAATCTCTCGCCAAGCGAAAAAAACATGTGAAAAGAGTTCTCGGGAATTTATCTTCTTTGCTAGACATTCAGCCAAACAATGTATTGATTGAGGTTGCTACTATGTTCTGGATTGAGAAAAGGGTTGTTTTCTGTTTCGGTGACATAGAAATGACTCCCCTTCTAGAGGAAATATGAGGCTTTGGTGGGCTTCTCTGAGACACCCCTGGTCTGTTGGTACCGGAAAATTGCACTTCTCGAGGTTTTCTGAAAATGATGGGTTTTAGAAGGAATGATGAGTTAGTCTTCCTGAAGAAGTCTTACATACCATTTGTCTTCCTTTACGAGCTTTATGGTCAGAATAAGTCCTACAACCTCTATCATGATGAGTTTGCCATCACTTCTCTGGGTTGGACTCATCGCCGAATTTTTGTGTTCATTGTCTGTTTTCTAGGGATATTGGTTTTCCCAATACAAGGAGATAGGATTCACATTCACCTAGCTATGGTTACTAATACCCTAATGGAAGGAATTGAGGTACATACTTACACTATTGTCCCAATGATCGTAGCGGAGATATACCAAGCCTTGGACCGTTGCAAGAAAAGATATAGGCATTTTGAGGGTTGCAATCTGTCGCTGCAAATATGGCTGTTGGAATACCTTCAAATGGGACAATACCGTCAAGAATTTCCGCGGCGACCATGGAATGATCACATAGATTTTCACCATCCGAAAAAAATGACTTTTATCCCGGACAGGTTCGTACAACCATGAAACGCTATGGGATGGGTACACTTCTTTAGCAATTTGACTGACGACAAGGTCCATTGGATGTTCGAGTGGTTACCTAGTAGTGAATTCATCACCAGGTCAAGAGATGTTCCTCATCTAGTGCTAATCGGATTAACGGGTATCTATCCTTATGCTCCTATCAGAGTCATGAGGCAAGCTGGGAGGAAACATGTCATACCACGAGTCTCCAAGATGGTTCATTACAAAGCATACTTCCAGGGTAATGCCATTCCATTCAAGTGCGGGGCACAACACATGTGGAATCTAAGGATCATTGTGGAAAAGGATACCATCGAGCCAGATCGGTATCATGCCGGCCATGTGTATTTCTACCCATCATGGTTGGTCAATGACATAGCGGGAGAAGTCAAGACAGGGGTTGATTTGAGAAATAGGGTCATAGACAACGTTGCCGAGGCGCAAGTTAAATACAGGAGGTTACACAAAAGGGTTTTCGAATATAAGGCCAGACATTTGGAATAGCACAATGTGGACATGGAAGCAATAAATGAATGGAGAGGAATCACTACCAAATCAACAGAGATGTTGGAGTATTTAGAGCAGGATTTGATGAAGCTTGAGGGGAAGATGAGGAAAAGGGTCTTGGATTGTCAGAACACGGAAGGCAATGAAGGAGGTAATCTAGCAAGGGCATATGTGATGTTGGATGTGCGCGACCTGGTGAATCTGATTGATGGGGCCAAAAAGGCCAAGTTTGGAGAAGGTCCCTCTTGTACCGAGTAGATTAGAATTGATATTTACTTACTTTAGATTCGTTTTAGAATTCGATTGTAATAAGGCAAATTCCACTAGTAACTCTTTATAATTATTGTTGTTTTTGTAGAGATTTGGTGTATTTATCATATTATTGAAATGACGCAATTATCGTCATTGAGTTTCTCCAACTCTATATGTCACTAGGCCTACCTTTGGCAAAATGAGGTCCCCCAAATTAGTACATGAACTTATAATTCTGCAATACATGTTTAAATACTGAAAATATCCTTTCAAAACTCCCTACTGACTCGTTTACCTTTTTGGTTTTCTTTGTTTTGATTATTCTCATCCCCTAAGGTTGGTTCGTGCATACTGGCATCATCGGCATATCATACCAGATCTATAGTTCCTCCACCTCCTCCTCCTCCTCTAAGTGATCCTAAGAACAAAGGAACATCTAAGATGGACGATATGAGTGGTATCGGGAAAGACAATGCTACACATGCTGAGAATGTTGAGACTTCCGATGGTCAGAGTACTCCGGCACAGAATGAATTGGTTCTACGTTTGGAGCAGAAGATACTGGAGTTACAAGGGGAACTTGAGCAGGTCCATAACTTGGAAAACCTTTCCCTCACCTTGAAAGTCCCAAACATCAATCAACAAAACACCCAAAACCCAGTGCCTCCTCAAAACACACCAAACCAGCATCCAAAAAATCCTCCTGCACCTCATCAATATGCCACGCCTCCCCAATATTCTAATCCTCCACCGTTACCAACTCCTCCTCAGCATCAACATCATCCAACCTAGTACCCATAAACTACCACCTACCATACTCCTCAAAACACACCACAACCTACCCCTGATCCACAGAACTCAACCAACAATCACCACTACACCCAAATCCCTGGAGTCCACCAAAGTAATCCCATATACGTAGAAACCTTACCTTACACTTCAAAACAAAATCCATACACACCAGAATCCGCCGAGAAAGACCTACTCATCAAGAATATGGTGGAGGAACTTAAGAAGCTCACAAGTCGAGTCCAAGGCGTCGAAGGGGCTAAAGGCATTGAGGGTCTGAACTATGAAGATTTGTGTATTCAGCCGGACGTAGAACTGCCGGAGGGTTAAAAACCTCCCAAGTTCGAAATGGTCGACGGGACAGGTGATCCAAAGGTGCATCTAAGGACATATTGCGACAAACTCGTAGGGTTTGGTAAAGACAAAAGAATATGCATGAAGTTATTCATGAGGAGCCACACTGGGATGCCCTATCTTGGTATATCAACCAAAATCGAAAGAAGTGGATTAACTGGGTAAACATGGCATCAGATTTCATAGATCGATTTAGATTCAATACAGAGAATGCACAAGATGTCTTCTATATCAGAATCTCAAGACAAAGACAATTGAGGCTTTTCGTGAGTATGCTACTCGATGGAGATCAGAAGCTGCGAAAGTAAGGCCGACATTGGAAGAGGAGAAAATGAACAAATTCTTTGTCCGGGCCCAAGATCCGCAATATTATGAGAGGTTAATGGTTATTGAAAATCATAAATTCTCCGACATCATCAAGTTGGGAGAAAGAATAGAAGAAGGAATTAAAAGCGGGATGGTAACCAACTTCGAGGCACTACAAGCTACCAACAAGGCCTTGCAGTAAGGAGGCATATCCAAGAAAAAGGAAGTAGGGGCCGTGATGGTATCCCAAGGTATGCAATCTCCTCTCACATACCAAACACCTCCACCCACATATCAGCCTTCACCTCCCATATATCCACAACCCACCACCACTTACCATACTTACAATACACAACCAACATATTACCACTCACCGCCAACCCTCCAAAACTATTAAAAACCCAGACCAAATTTCGACCTCAAACCGCCTAGACAATATGCCCCTATTGCTGAACCCATCGATCAGTTGTATGAAAGAATAAAAGCTGCCGGTTATGTCACTCATATTCCCGCTGTTGCCATGGAAAATTACTCCTAATGGGTCAATCCAAATAAGACATATGCCTACTGCTCTGGCATGAAGGGTTATACCATTGATGAGTGTCGCACTCTGAAAGACAAGATCCAGAAGTTAATTGATACCAAGGTTATACAAGCGAAAGAGGTTGCACCTAACGTCCGAAATAATCCCCTCCCGGATCACAGGGGCGAGGGGGTAAATGTGATAGAAACCGATGAAGAATGGGACCCGAAAGGGTCAATTGGGCTCATTCGAGAAGGGGGTGATCCTAAGAAACCTGTAGTCACTCCACTCCTATTGTGGTGCAGATACATCCACCGGTCGAAGTTGAAGTTTCCGCACCAACTCTGTTCGAAGTTGAAGTAACAACACCTGCAGCCGCGTCTGCTCCGTTTGAAGTAGAAGTGACCACACCATTCACTGTGACGGTAGCACCCGCACCATCCTTTAATTCCAATGTCGTACCCTGGGACTACACTGCAGAAGCAAGAAGGAAAGGAAAGGAAAAGGAAAATGGAAGAAACTGGTGCATCACAGGGGATGACCAAAACTGGTAGAGTTTACACACCTGAGCACCTGGGTGAACAAGTAAAGAAGCCGCTTCCAAACAACCTATCATTGAAACGGACCAGATGATCTTTGGAGAAAAGTGCAAGCGAGAGAGTACTCTGTAGTGGACCATATGAACAAGACCCCTGCTCAGATATCTATTCTATCGTTACTACAGAATTCTGAATCACATAGGAAGGCATTGAATGAGGCTTACGTACCCAACAACATTACCAGTGGAGAAATGGCTAACATGGTAGGACAAGTATTGGAAATCCATAAGATCACCTTTCATGAAGATGAATTGCCACCGGAAGGATTGAGCCACAACAGAGCACTGCATATCACGATACAGTGTGAAGACAAATTCATTAACAGGGTTTTGATAGATGGAGGTTCAAGTCTCAAAATTTGTCCATTGACGACTTTGAAGAGATTGGGTAAAGGTTGGAATAAGATATGAGCAGGAACTATGAACGTAAAAGCATTCGATGGATCTCAAAGGGCCACGATCGGAGAAACCAACATTTTCTTACAAATGGGACCAACTTGGTTTGATGTCGAATTCCAATTACTCGACATATCCGCCTCATACAATTTACTATTGGGGCGACCTTGGATACACGTCGCTGGGGCCGTAGCATCTACTCTGCACCAGGCTGTGAAGTTCAAATGGAACCATCAGGAGGTGGTCATTCATGGGGACATGAGTAACCCCATTTACACCAATCAGACTATTTCGGTCATGGAAAATAGAAGAAAGTTGGGTGGAGAGACGTACCATCGCATTGAGCATGTTAATGCAATAGAGAAGGCAAGTGGTGGAGTAGCAAAATAGAGAGCATATTGGCATGGGCATGATATGAACCTGGTAAAGGGCTCGGAAAGTATCTCCAGGGTATTGCCAAACCAATACAGTTAAATCATCACGGTACAACCTTTAGACTTGGATATCAGTACACCTGGCATGAGTATCAGAATCGATCGCCACCATGGCACGGTCCTTACTACCTTCTTGAGCAGCCAATGCCACATTTGAGCCAATCCTTCCATCAAGCTGATATGATGTGGGGATCCGAAGAAGATGAATTGCTAGCTGGTTTGAGGAATCTATTCTTAGAAGACGAAGACATGGATTGCAGTGTAATAGTTGAGTAGGAGGAGGAGGAAGGCCTTGTCATCCAGACAGTGGAGGAGGGAGCTGTCCTCAGGAACTGGGAAGCCACACTATCAAGGGCCCGCCGAGTCCTGGGGTATCCTAGCTACTAGTGTTCCGGGACATGGTAACCAAAGCTTTAATGAAAGGGATCGGAGGACAAACATATACTATTATTCCAATGATTGTAGCAGAAATGTACCGAGCTCTGGATCGTTGCAAGAAGGGGTTTAAACATTTTGAGGGTTGTAACTTGCTGCTGCAGGTTTGGTTGTTGGAACAACTTCAGAGAGGCCAATATTGCCAATAATTCCCACGAAGACCATGGAATGAACACATAGCTTTCCACCATCCAAAAAGAATGACTTTCATCCCAGACAGGTTTGCATAACTAGAGAATTCTATAGAATGGGTATAGTTTTTCAACAATCTGACCGAGGAAAAGATTCATTGGATGTTCGAGTGGTTCCCTACTAACAAATTCATCATCAGACCCAGGAATGTTCCGTATTTGGTGTTGATTAGGTTAAGGGGCATATATCCCTATGTTCCTATCAGGGTCATGAGACAAGCTGGTAGAAAACAAGTCATACCGCGAGTCTCCAAAATGGGTCATTACAAAGCATATTTTCAAGACGATGCCATTCCATACAAATGTGAGGCCCAGCACATGTGGAATTTGAAGATTACTGTGGAAAAGGATACCATCGAGCCAGATCGATACCACGCAGATCATGTGTACTTCTACCCATCATGGTTGGATGATAGCATAGCAGGAATAGTCGAGCCAGGGGTCGGTCAAGGAAATAGGGTCATAGATGAAGTTGCTGAAGCACATGTGAAGTATAAGAGGCTACGCAAGAGAGTCCTTGAGTCCGAGGCCAGGCATTTGGAGCAGCATACGATTTACATGGATTCAATTAACGAGTGGAGGAAAATGTCTACAAAGTCAACAGAAAGGTTGGAGTATTTAGATCAGGGTCTGATGGGGCTTGAAGGGAAGATGATGAAAAGGGTCGCGGATTGTGCAGAGGGCAATAAAGGAGGACACCTAGCAAGGGCGTATCTACTGCTGGACATGCACGACCTAGGGAATCTGATTGATAGAGTCAAGAAGGCCAAGCTTGGAGAAGGTTCCTCTGGGACCAAGTAGATTAGGGTTATTTTTTTTTTAGAGTCGTTTTAGAATTCAAATGTAATAAGGAAAATTCCAGTAGTGACTCATTTACTTATTGTCGTTTTAGGTTCGTATTATTTACTACATTAATGAAATGAGGCAGTTATTGACACTAAATTTCTCCAAATCTACATGTTGCTAGGCCTACCTCAGCACAATGAGGGTACCAAATTAGGACGCGCATTTATATTTCTGCAATACGTGTTTAAATACTGCAAATACCTTTTCAGAATCCTTATTGACTTGTTTACCTTTTAGTTTTTCTTTATATTCGATTATTCCCATCCCCTAATGTTGGTTCGCACATACTGGCATCATCGGCATATCACACTAGATCTAGAGGCCCTCCACCTCCTCCTCCTCCAAGTGATCCAAGAAGTAAGGGAAAAACTAAAATGGATGATATGAGTGGTGTCAGGAAAGACAACGCCACACATGCAGAGAATGTTGAGACTTCAGACGATCGGACTACTACGGCACAGAATGTATTGGTCTTATGGTTGGAGCAGAAGATACTAGAATTGCAAGGGGAGCTTGAGCAGGTCCACAACTTGGAAAACCTCTCCCTCACCTTAAACGTCCCATACATCAACCAACAAAACACTCAAAACCCAGTACCTCCTCAAAAAGCACCAAACCAACATCCACAAAATCCTCCCGCACCCCATCAATATGCAACACTCCCCAAAATCCCAATCCTCTACCAGTACCAACCCCTCCTCAACACCAATATCTCCCGACTCAATACCTGCAAACCACCACTTGCCATACTCCTTAACATACCCCACAACTTATCCCCCATCCGCAAAATTCAACTAATGACCATCACTACATTCAAATCCCCGACATCCACCAAAACTATCCCGTATACGTAAAAACCTAACCCCATTCCACTCAACCAACCTCATACACACCAGAATCTACCGAGAAGGACCTACTCATCAAGAATATGGAAGAGGAGCTCAAGAAGCTCACAAGCCGAGTCCAGGGTGTTGAAGGAGGCAAAGGGATTGAAGGTCTGAATTATGAGGATCTATGTATTTTGACAGACGTAGAACTGCCGGAGGGTTAAAAACCTCCTAAGTTCGAGATATTTAACGGAATAGGTGACCCGAAAGTACACTTGAGGACATACTGTGACAAACTCGTGGGAGTTGGGAAGGATGAAAGGATTCGCAAGAAGTTGTTCATGAGAAGTGTAACTGCAGACGCCCTATCTTGTTATATCAGTCAAAATCCCAAGAAGTGGGTTAATTGGGTAACCATGGCATCAAACTTCATGGATCGATTCAGGTTCAACACAGAAAATGCACTGGACGTTTTCTACATACAGAACCTCAAGAAGAAACCAACAGAGACTTTCCGTGAGTATGATGCTCGATGGAGGTCAGAAGCTGCAAAAGTTAGGCCACCATTGGAAGAAGAGCAAATGAACAAATTCTTCGTCAGGGGCTAGGATCCACAATATTATGAGAGGTTAATGGTCATCGAGAATCACAAATTCTCCGACATCATCAAACTTTGGGAAAGGATTGAAGAAGGGATCAAGAGCGGAATGGTAACCAATTTTGAAGCATTGCAAGCTACGAACAATGCATTACAGTCAGGGGGTATATCAAAGAAGAAAGAAATAAGAGCGGTAATGGTATCCCAAGGTCCAAAATCTCCACTCACATACCAGACACCTCCACCTACATATCAGCCTTCATCTCCAAGATATCCTCAACCCACTACTGCCTATCACACCTATAACACCCAGCCAACCTATTACGATTCACCTCTAGCTCGTCAAAACTATCAAAAACCCAGACCCAATTTCAATCACAGACCACCCAGAAAATACACCCCTACTGCTGACCCCATCAACCAACTATATGAAAGACTAAAGGCTGCCGGATATGTCACCCATATTCCCGCTGTTTCCATGGAAAACTCTTCCCAATGGGTCAACCCAAACAAAACATGTTCATACCATTCCGGCATGAAAGGACATACCGTCAAGGAATGCCGCACTCTGAAAGACAAGATTCAGACACTGATTGATACCAAAGTCATACAAGTAAAGGAAGGCACGCCCAATGTCCACAACAACCCTCTCTCGGACCATATGGGTGAAGGAGTAAATATGATAGAAACTGATGAAGAATGGGATCTTGAAGGGTCAATTGGTCTTGTTCGGGAAGGCGATGACCATAAGAAACCTGCAGTCACACTCACTCCTATTGTGGTACAAGTACAACCATTAGTCAAAGTTGAGATAGCCTCATCAACTCCGTCCGAAATCGAAGTGATAACACCTGCAGCTACACCTTCTCCACTTGAAGTATAAGTAACCACACCCTTCACTATGACGGTAGAATCCATCGCCCTTTATATCCAATGATGTACCTTGGGATAATGTTGCCGAAGCCAGAGGAAAGGGAAAACAAAAATGGAAGAGTCTGGTGTTGCACAAGGGATGAACAGAACTGGAAGAATCTATACACCTGAGAATTTGGGAGGAACAAGTAAGGAAGCCGCTGCCAAACAACCCATCATTGAAACCGGTCCAGATGATCTCTAGAGGAAGGTACATGCAAGGGAATATTCTGCGGTAGACCATCTGAACAACACTCCTGCCCAGATATACATCCTATCACTGCTGCTAAATTCTGAGGCACATAGGAATGCTCTGATGAAGGTGTTGAATGAAGCGTACGTTCCCAACAATATCACCAGTGGGGAGACCAACATGGCGGGGCAAGTGATGGAGAGCAACAAGATCACCTTCCACGAAGATGAGTTGCCTCCAGTGTGATTGGGCCATAACAGGGCACTGCACATCGCAGTGCAATGCGAGGATAAGTTCATTGCCATGGTTTTGATAGACGGAGGATCCAACCTCAACATCTGTCCATTGAAAACTCTAAAAAGGTTGGGAAAGGGTTTGCAGTAAATACGATCAGGGACTATGAATGTGAAGGTGTTCGATGTGTCGCAAAGAGCCACAATTGGGGAAATCAATTTATGTTTACAGATGAGTCCCACTTGGTTCGATGTTGAATTTCAGGTGCTAGACATATCCGCCTCCTACAATTTGCTGTTAGGATGACCTTGGATACATGCCACTAAAGATGTTGCGTCCATTTTGCACCATGCTGTGAAATTTGAATTGAATCATCAAGAAGTAGTCATTCATGGAGATGGGAGCAATCCCATTTATACCAATCAAATTGTTCTGGTCGTGAAAAATAGAAGGAAGTTGGGCGGGGAGACTTATCACTGCATTGAGCGCGTCAATGCAATTGAGAAAGATAAATGGTGGAGCAGAAAAATAGAAAGCATACTGGCATAGTCGGGGTATGAACCTGGCAAAGGACTTGGGAAGAAACTCCAAGGCATTACCAAGCCAATACAAATGAAACGTCATAGTACAAATTTTGGGCTTGGATATCCGTATACCTGGCAAGACTATGATGATTGGTTGCCGCCATGGTGTGGTCCCTCTTACCCTCTTGAGCCGATAGTGCCACATCGGAGTTAATCCTTTCATCAGGCCGATACAATATGGGGATTCGGAGAAGAAGAAGCTTTGGCGGGGCTAAGGAGCCTGTTCTTGGAAGACAAAGATATGGATTGTAACGTGATAGTTGAGGAGGAGGAGGAGGAGGAAGAAGGCCTTATCATTCAAACAATGGAGAGGGGATCATTTCTCAAAAACTGGACCGCCACACCATCCAAGGCCAGACGAGTCCCGGGGTAGCATGGCTACTAGTGTTATTTGAAAACAATTCTTTTGAGCATTCTGTTTTAAAAACATCTTTCTTTCAATATCTCGTTTTGGAAAACATTGATTGAAGTCATTTAAGCACTACTTTGTTCAAATTTTCAGCATTTTTATCAATAATTTGATGTTTTTTTATCATTATCTTTCATACTTTTCCTCTACAGCATTACTATTTCTTACCTTGATGAAACAATGATTGTGACATGTAATGAGACAACGCAACACAAGGAAAGTGATTCGGAAGAGACAGAATAAAAAGACGTGATACCTAAAGAGATCATCAGAGAAGTTGAGAACTTTGAGAACAAACCTAAGTCCAACCTGGACGAGACTGAGGTAGTCAATTTAGGAGATTCTGAAGCCATCAAAGAAACTCGCATAAGCATCCACTTGTCACCGTCAAAAATGGAAGAATACACTCGTTTCCTGAAAGAATATGAGGACATTTTCGCATCCTCGTATGATGACATGACCGGTTTGAGCACATCCATAGTGGCTCATGAATTTCCTACCAATCCAATATGTCTGCCAGTAAAGCAAAAGCTCAGAAAGTTCAAACTAGACATAAGCCTGAAAATCAGAAGAAGTCACTAAGCAGATCAAAGCCAAAGTCCTCAGGGTAGTTGAGTGCGCAACCTGGTTACCCAATATTGTGCCGGTTCCGAAGAAAGATGGGAAAGTCAAGGTTTGTGTCGACTATCGGGATTTAAATAGAGCAAGTCCCAAGGATGATTTCCCACTACCAAATATACGCATAGTGATTGATAACTGCGCCAAGCATGAGCTCCAATCCTTTGTGGATTGCTTCGCGGGTTATCATCAAATCTGGATGGACGAATAAGACGCAGAAAGGACAACCTTCATTACATCGTGGGGAGTATATTGCTACAAAATGATGCCATTCAGTCTAAAGAATGCTGGGGCCACCTACATGAGGTCCATGGAGACCATTTTCCATGATATGATACACAAAGAGATAGAGGTATATGTGGACGATGTCATCATCAAATCCAAGAAAATCACAGATCACATAGCAGATTTGAGAAAGTTCTTTGATCGGCTGTGGATGTACAATCTAAAGCTGAACCCCGCAAAATGTGCCTTTGGAGTTCCTGCCGGAAAATTATTAGAACTCATTGTCAGTTGTCGACGAATCGAGTTGGACCCGTCAAAGGTCAAAGCTATCCAGGAATTACCGCCACCAAAGAACAAGAAGGACGTGATGAGTTTCTTGGGATGTCTCAACTATATCAGCTGCTTCATAGCATAATCCACGGTGATATGTGAACTAATTTTCAAAATGCTAAAGAAGGATGCCGCAACCAGCTGGACTGAGGACTGTCAGAAGGCTTATGACAAAATCAAGGAATACCTGTCCACACCATTAGTCCTAGTCCCACCAGAACCCGGTAGACCACTACTACTCTATCTTTCCGTATTAAATGGGGCTTTCAGTTGTGTCTTGGGAAAACATGACGAGACGGAAAGAAAATAGCAAGCCATATAATATCTGAGTAAGAAGTTCACACGTTATGAAGCACAGTATTCTTTGCTGGAATGCACCTGTTATGCTCTAACATGGATAGATCAGAAATTGAGGCACTACTTTTGTGCATATACCACGTACCTCATATCAAGTATGGATCCCCTGAAGTACATCTTTCATAAGCCTATGCCTACAAGGAAGCTGGCCAAGTGGAAAATATTGTTGAGTGAATTCGATATCATCTATGTAACTTAGAAGGCAGTCAAGGGACAAGCTTTGGCAGATCATCTTGCCGAAAGTCCTGTAGGAGGAGAATACGAACCACTAAAAATGTATTTTCCTGACGAAGAGGTAACATTCGTAGGAGAATACATTGCTGAAACCTATGACGGGTGGAGACTATTTTTGACAGAGCTGCAAATTTCAAAGGAGCCGGTATCAGAGCCGTCTTGGTATGAGAAACTGGTCAGCGCTCCCTGGTGTCTGCAAAACTCAGGTTTCCATGCACCAACAATATGGAGGAGTATAAAGCCTGCATATTAAGGTTCAATTTGGTTGTCGACATGAATGTTCAGGAACTACTAGTAATTGGTGACTCGTACCTGCTGGTGCACCAGTTACAAGGAGAATGGGCTACAAAGAATACCAAGATACTACCATATCTGCATCACATAAAGAGATGATGAGGAGGTTCACGAAGTTAGAGTTCCGATATGTCCCCAGAATCCAGAATGAATTTGCAGATACATTGGCCACTTTGTCCTCTATGATACAACATCCAGACAAGAATTTCATCGATCCCATTCCGGAGAGAATTCATAATTAGCCAGCTTATTGTGCTCACTTTGAATAAGAAATAGATGGAAATCCGTGGTTCCACGATATTAGGGATATTTGGCAAAAGGAGAATATCCAGGGAATGCAAGACACACTCAGAAACGCACACTTCAGAGGTTGTCCAACCATTTCTTCCAAAGTGGAGGAATTCTGTATAGAAGAAATTCTGATATAGGTCTATTAAGGTGTGTTGACGCCAAAGAGGCTTTCAAATTGCTTGAGGAAATGCATACCGAAACCTGCGGCCCACATATGAATGGTTTCGTCCTAGCCAAAGAAGATACTCAGAGCTAGATATTTTTGGATGACTATGGAAACAGACTGCATTAGGTATGTCCAGAAGTGTCATCAGTGCCAAATACATGCAGATATGATATGGGTGCCACCAAACGAGCTCAATGCAACAAGTGCACCTTAGCCTTTTGCTGCCTGGGGAATAGATGTCATCGATCCAATCGAACCCACTGCTTCAAACGGGCACATGTTCATTTTAGTGGCCATTGATTATCTCACCAAATTGGCTGAAGCTGCATCCTACAAGGCTGCAACCAAGAAAGTCATTGCAGACTTTGTCAGCGATCATATTGTTTGTCGATTTGGGGTTTTGGAGTCCATCATCACTGACAATGCCGCTAATCTCAATAGTGATCTAATGAAATCCATGTGTGGAACTTTTAGAATCAATCACAAGAATTCCACATCATACATGCCTCAAATGAACGGAGATGTGGAGGCCGCCAACAAAAACATCAAGAAGATAATAAGAAAAATGGTAGATAATCACAAGAAATGGCACGATAAGTTGCCATTTGCCTTATTAGGATATCGTACCACATTCCGCACATCAATCGGATCAACTCCTTACCTATTGGTTTACGACACTGAAGCGGTCATCCCCGTCGAGGTAGAAATTCCTTTCTTGAGAATTATAGAAGAAGCCGAACACAGTGATGCAGAATGGATAAGGAGCCGCTATGAGCAATTATCCCTCACAGATGGAAAAATAATGAATGTAGTGTGTCATGGTCAGCTTTATCAAAATAGGATGTCCAGTGCTTTCAACAAAAGGGTCAAACCTAGACAGTTTGCATGGGGGCAATTGAAATGGATCTTTCCACATCAAGATGAAGCAAAAGGGAAATTCTCACCCAACTGGAAAGGTCCTTACATGGTTCATAGGGTACTGACAAGAGGAGAACTCATACTCGCAAAAATGGACAGAGAGATTTGGCCAAAGCCTATCAATTCAGATGCAGTCAAAAGATACTAAGTGTAAATATATTTGCATTTCTTCATATGATGTAATTGAACTATGCTTGACCTGATTCTAGTTTAAGAGGGGATACGTAGGTAGCCCTGTGGGTTCGGTCACAATTCAATAACATTTCCATTTTTCCCCATAATCAGAAACTGGGGCAGAATTTTGAAGCAAGTTCAGCCAACGACGTTGCATGCAAAACAGCCAGAAAATCATTCATAAACTGGGGCAGAATTTTGAGGAGGACCCTCAAAATTCTATGACAAGGAGGTCGCAATGTCTCTGATAACATCACAGTCACTAGTTCATCTAATTGATTTCTTAATCTACATATTACTATGTTTTGAAAGCCATACACGCATACTTTTGAAAAACTTTATTTTTTAGCCAAATGCTACCCATGATAACTCGAACATAACCCTCGGCCAGAGCGGAGCAAAGCAAGCAGACAAAGTCACGAACCAACCTCCCCCGCAAAGCTCACAGATTTTCTTTGGATGAAGGAATAGGTCATCGCCATAAGTATAGTTGCAACAACAGAACCGTCAGACATAAATATGTCTCTAGATAAGAACACTTTGCTATTATTTGCTACTCGTCTATTTTCATGAGACTAAGACCTGTCTCAATCTTGCATGAGGATAAGCCATGCCTCTCTATTTGCATAAGGTTAGGAATTTCCTTCTCCTTGCATGAAACTAAGCAATGTCTCGAATCTTGCATGAGGCTAAGCCCTGCCTATCTATTTGCATAAGGCTAAGCACTGCCTTATCCCTACATGAGACTAAGCACTGTCTCGATTCTTGCATGATGCTAATCCCTGACTCTTTATTTGCATAAGGTTAGGCATTTCCTTCTCCTTGCATGAGACTAAGCATTTCTCAAATCTTGCATGAGGCTAAGCCCTGCCTCTATATTTTCGTAAGGCTAGGTATTGCCTTCTCCTTGCATGAGACTAAGCACTGTCTCGAATCTTGCATGAGGCTAAGCCCTGCCTCTCTATTTGCATGAGGCTAAGCATGGACTTCTTCTTGCACGAGGCTAAGCCATGCCTCTCTATTTGCATAAGTCTAAGCATTTCCTTCTCTGTGCATGAGACTAAGCACTGTCTCGAATCTTGCATGAGGCTAAGCCCTGCCTCTTTATTTTCATAAGGCTAAGCATTGCCTTCTCCTTGCATGAGACTAAGCATTGTCTCAAATCTTGCATGAGGCTAAGCCCTGCATCTCTATTTGCATAAGGCTAAGCATTGCCTTCTTCTTGCATGAGGCTAAGCCCTGCCTCTCTATTTGCATAAGGCTACGCACTGCCTTCTCCTGCATGAGACTAAGCATTGTCTCGATACTTGCATGAGGCTAATCCCTTCCTCTTTACTTGCATAAGGCTAGGCATTTCCTTCTCCTTGCATGACACTAAGCATTGTCTCAAATCTTGTATTAGGCTAAGCCCTGCCTCTATATTTGCATAAGGCTAGGCATTGACTTCTCCTTGCATGAGACTAAGAACTGTCTCGAATCTTGCATGGGGCTAAGCCCTACCTCTTTATTTGAATAAGGCTAAGCATTGCCTTCTTCTTGCATGAGGCTAAGCCCTGCATCTCTATTTTCATAAGGCTAAGCATTGCTTTCTCCTTGCATGAGACTAAGCACTGTCTCGAATCTTGCATGAGGTTAAGACCTGCCTCTCTATTTGTATAAGGCTAATCATTTCCTTCTCCTTGCATGAGACTAATAAATATCTCGAATATTGCATGAGGCTAAGCCCTGCCTCTTTATTTGCATAAGGCTAAGCATTGCCTTCTTCTTGCATGAGACTAAGCACTATCTCGATCCTTGCATGAGGCTAAGCCCTTCCTCTCTATTTGCATAAGGCTAGGCATTGTCTTCTCCTTGCATGAAACTAAGCACTATCTTGAATATTGCATGAGGCTAAGCCCCACCTCTCTATTTGAATAAGTCTAAGCATTGCCTTCTTCTTGCATGAGGCTAAGCCCTGCATCTCTATTTGCATAAGGCTAAGCATTGCTTTCTCCTTGCATGATACTAAGCACTGTCTCGAATCTTGCATGAGGTTAAGACCTGCCTCTCTATTTGTATAAGGCTAATCATTTCCTTCTCCTTGCATGAGAGTAAGCATTGTCTCGAAAATTGCACGAGGCTAAGCCCTGCCTCTCTATTTGCATAAGGCTAGGCATTGCCTTCTCCTTGCATGAGACTAAGTACTGTCTCGAATCTTGCATGAGGTTAAGACCTGCCTCTCTATTTGTATAAGGCTAATCATTTCCTTCTCCTTGCATGAGAGTAAGCATTGTCTCGAAAATTGCACGAGGCTAAGCCCTGCCTCTCTATTTGCATAAGGCTAGGCATTGCCTTCTCCTTGCATGAGACTAAGTACTGTCTCGAATCTTGCATGAGGTTAAGACCTGCCTCTCTATTTGTATAAGGCTAATCATTTCCTTCTCCTTGCATGAGAGTAAGCATTGTCTCGAAAATTGCATGAGGCTAAGCCCTGCCTCTCTATTTGCATAAGGTTAAGCAATGCCTTCTCCCTGCATGAGACTAAGCACTATCTTGATCCTTGCATGAGGCTAAGCCCTTCCTCTGTATTTGCATAAGGCTAGGCATTGTCTTCTCCTTGATGAGACTAAGCACTATCTTGAATCTTGCATGAGGCTAAGCCCTGCCTCTCTATTTGCATAAGGCTAGGCATTGCCTTCTCCTTGCTTGAGACTAAGTACTGTCTCGAATCTTGCATGAGGCTAAGCCCGGCCTCTCTATTTGCATAGGTCTAAGCATTGCCTTCTTCTTACAAGAGGCTAAGCCCTGTTTTTCTATTTGCATAAGGCTAAGCATTGCCTTCTCCTTGGATGAGACTAAGCACTGTCTCGAATCTTGCATGAGGCTAAGCCCTGCCTCTCTATTTGCATAAGGCTAAGCATTGCCTTATCCTTGCATGAGACTAAGCACTGTCATGAATCTTTCATGAGGCTAAGACCTCCCTCTATATTTGCATAAGGCTAAGCATGGCCTTCTTCTTGTATGAGGCTAAGCCCTGCCTCTCTATTTGCATAAGGCTAAGCACTGCCTTCTCCCTGCATGAGACTAAGCACTGTCTCGATCCTTTCATGAGGCTAAGCCCTTCCTCCCTATCTGCATATGGCTAAGCACTGCCTTCACGAGGCTAAGCCTTGACTCCCTATCTGCATGAGACTAAGCACTGCCTTCTCCTTACATAGGTCTAAGCACTGTCCCCAGCCTTGCATGAGAGTAAGCATTGTCTCCCTTTACACAAATGTTGCTTTGTTTCAGACCTTGCATTATTCTTTCGGGACTAAGCTCTTCTCCCAACTCTACACAAGACTAAGCTTTGTCTTGTCACTATCTATAACATCATGTCTCTGCATCTCATGGGCTGATATATAGCCAATTTGTCCAAATGCATCATAGTTCGAAGGCATCATCATCATAGCCGGAAGACACCATGACATGGCCTGAGGATCTCTCAATCTTGAACATAATTATTCAAAGGCATCATGGTTCGGAGACACCATCTTCATAACCCGAGAACATCATTTCATGGCCTGCAAATTCCTTACTGCACAATTCATGGCCCAGGACGTCTAATCTAAGAATTCCATCCTCACCGTCCAAAGCCAATCTTCATGGTCCAAAGGGAATTTGCATCATGTTTAAATTTACGAAAATCTATATGCACATATTGTGTTTTGAGTTTGTAGGCGATCCGGAAGCAACCGTTATCCTAACGGGAGTAATCTATGCTCCAGTTCTCACTCGATTCCCATACCATCCAATTATTTCAAACGTGACCAATCATCATCTGTTACCCAGTCTCACTTACCCATAACTATTTTTAAATCCCGATTGATCCCACCCGGAATATTCTGTCCACACTTACAATAACTCCACCGGTTCATTTCACCGTTGAATCCAGAATTACACATGGCCTGATTCCTATAAGCCCAGGGATATGTAGGAAGCTCAGAAGCCAGAGTGCTAGGATCATAAGGAGTTCCCATAGGAGCTATATCAAAACAATCAAACCTTTTCAATATTTTCTCAATATAATGAGACAGAAACAATGAAAAACCATTAGCAGTTCTTTTGATTTTAATCCTTAAAATCACATTTGTTTCTCCAAGATCTTTCATTTCAAATTTAGAAGACAAAAAAATCTTAGTTTCATTCTTAATATCCACATTAGGGCCAAAGATTAGAATGTCATCCATATACAGACATATAATCACACAATCTGATCCTACCATCTTGGAATTTTAAGTAAACGACCTTCGAATCAGGATTTGAAGGTTCCAGCAGGTTTGTATGATGATTTTGGACTTGGGCGTATGTCTGGATCGGGCTTTGGATAACCCGGGAGTATTTCAGCGTATATTGTGAAAGTCAGCATTTTGAAGAAGCTTCCTAAGTCTGGGTTGAAGTGCATCTTAGTGATATTGATGTCGTTTTTGGATTCCGAGTCAGGGAATAGCTCTGTATGGTGATTCTGGATTTGGGAGCACGATCATAAGTGAATTCGGATGTCCATAGGTTATTTTGAAGTCATTTGGCTAAAGATAGAAATTTGAAGGTTTTTGAGAAATTCGACTGGAGGTGGAAATTTTGATATCGGGGTCGGAATGCAATTCCGAAAGTTGTAGCAGGTCCGTAATGTCAAATATTACTTGTATGAAAAAATTTGGGTTCAATAAAATATGATTTGATAGGTTTCAGCATCAGATGTGGAAGTTTGAAATTTCAAGTTCATAAAGTTTGAATTGTAGTGCGATTCGTCATTTCGGCGTTGTTTGGTGTGATTTGAGGCCTGGAGCAAGTCCGCATTATGTTTTGGAACAGGTTGGTGTAATTGGATGGGGTCCCGGGTGTTTCAGGTGGATTCTGGATGGTTAACGGATCAATGTTTGAAGTTGAAGAAAAATTGAGGTTGTTGCCATCTGGTGTGGCCGCACCTGCGAGGCTTGGGCCGCAGGTGCGAGGTTTTGGTGGCTTGGCTGGGAGCGCAGGTGCAATGGAATTTCTGCACCTACGATGGCGCAGATGCGGACAATGGGGTGCAGGTGTGAGTTTTGGTTGGGTCTGAGGAGGCCGTAGGTGCGGGAGTTCGAACGCACCTGCGGAATCGCAGGTGCGAGAGGTGGATCGCAGGTGCGAGAGGTGGATCGCAGGTGGAGATATCGGCCTGGGCAGAATGTTTTTAAAACGGGAATTTTGTCATTTCTTCTCCCATTTTCATCTTGGCATGGGCGATTTTGAGGAGCTTCAAGGGAGATTTTCTTCAAGGATAACAAGGTAAGTTATTCCAACTCATTTCAAGTTAAATGCATGGCTTAGGTTCGGATTTAAGTGTGGGAATTTGTTGGATTTGAAGAAAACCTAGAAAATTTGGTAATATGGATTTTAGCCACAAATTGAGCATGAATGTTTGAGTAAATTGTATATTTGAACTAGTAAATCTATGTGTAGGATATATCTTCGTGAGACTTCGGAATCGGGGCACGTGGGCCCAAGGGCATTTTGGTCAATTCACTGAGCGGAGTAGGGAAAGTATATAATTTGAATTTGTTATGAGTATTAGAATGAATTTTCATTGCTTTGCCCGTTATTTGGTAGTTTTGGGTCATTGTGCATCCATTGGAGTCGTCAGAAGGGCTTGGAAGCCGGTTATGGAATTTTGGAGCGAGGTAAGTCTCCTTTCTAACTTTGTAATGGAGAATTGTCCCCCTAGGTGAACTAATTAAATATGTGCTACTACCTGGGGGGGCTACATATGCACGAGGTGACGGGAGTCCGTGCGTAGCTACTATTATGACATGTCTGGGTAGTCTAGGACCCACTGGCATGCTTTACTTGTCATACTTGTGATGTAACAATCCGACCGGTCGTTTTGAGCTCTAGCACGTTGTTCAGCGGTTTGAAGTCGCGAGCAACTTTATTTCAGGTATTATGACCCGTGGGCGTGGTCGGAATTGAATTTCAGGAAATTTAGAATTGATTTGGAAAGGAAATTCTCATTTTAGAAGCCTTAAGTTGGAGAAATCAACTAAGATTAGAATTTTGAGTAAACGACCTCCGAATCAGCATTTGAAGGTTCCAGCAGGTTCGTATGAAGATTTCAGACTTGAGTGTATGTTCGGATCGGGTTTTGGATAGCCCGGGAGCGTTTCGACGTATATGGTGGGAGTTAGCATTTTAGAAGAATTCCATAAATTTGGGCTTGAAGTGCATTTCGGTGTCGTTGATGTCCGTTTGGGATTTTCGAGTCTGGGAACAGCTTCGTATGGTGATTCTTAAGTTGGGAGCGCGACCGGAAGTGAATTTGGATGTCTGTAGGTCATTTTGAAGTCATTTGGATAAAGATAGGAATTTGAAGGTTTTTGAAAAATTCGACCGGAAGTGGAAGTTTTGATATCGAGGTCGGAATGTGATTCCGGAAGTTGTAGCAGGTCCGTAATGCTGAATATGACTTGTGTGCAAAATTTGGGGTCAATCAGGAGTGATTTGATAGGTTTCAGCGTCGGTGTAGAAGTTTGAAATTCTAAGTTCTTAAAGAATTGGATTTGAGTGTGATTTGTGATTTCGGCGTTGTTTGATGTGATGTGAGGGCTAGAGCAAGTCCGTGTCATGTTTTTGGACAGGTTGGTGTGATTGGACAGGGTCTCGGGGGCCCCTGGTGGATTCCGGGTGATTGACAAATCAATATTTGAAGTTGAAGAAGGCTGAAGGTTGTTGTCATCTAGCATAATCGCACCTGCGAGGCTTTGACCGTAGGTGCGGAACCGCAGGTGCGGCTAAGGGCGCCGCAGGTGCGAGATTGGGGATGGAGCTGAGGAAGCCGCATGTGCGGAAGATTGGTCGCACCTGCGATTCAGGGGATCGCAGGAGCGGGAATTTACTGGGACAAGTCAAAGTAGCACCTGCGATGGAATTTTCGCAGGTGCGGAGCCGCAGGAGCGGCCATTGGATCGCAGGTGCGAAAGAGGCCTGGGCAGAATGTTTTAAAGACGGGTTTATGTCATTTCTCACCCATTTTTCATTTTCATGGGCGATTTTTGGAGAGCATTTCAAGGGGGGTTCTCGTCAGGCATCAAGGTAAGTAAACTCCTTCCGTTTCTTAGATGAATACAAGATTATATGCGTGGATTAGGCATGGAAATTGGTAGGAATTTGGGAAATTTTTTGAAGAAACCTAGAAAATGTAAATTTGGAATTTAGCTACGAATATGAGTATAGAATGTAGAATAAATTGCATGATTGAATTAGTAGCGCTATGGGTGGCATGTATCTTCAAGAATTTTGGATTTCCGGGCACGTGGGCCCGAGGGAATTTTGGTCATTTCTTCGAACGGGGCTGGGAAAGTATATAATCTGAAATTGTTGTGAGTATTTGGATGAATTTTCATTCATTTTCCATTATGTGGTAGTTTCGGAGCGTTGTGCATCCGTTGGAGTCGTCGGAGGGGCTTGGAAGTCGGTGCTGGAATTTCGGAGCGAGGTAAGTCGCATTTCTAACTTTGTGAGGGGGAATCGTCCCCCTAGGTGAATTAAATCAGTACATGCTATTATCTTCAGGGGCTACGTACGCACGAGGTAACGAGAGTCCGTGTGTAGCTACTATATGCCATGTCTGGGTAGTCTAGGACCCACTAGCATGCCTTACGTGTTATACTTGTTTCTTTGATTGAGGATAATTTTGGTATTATAAAAAATTATGAGGGACAAATGAGTAATTTTATTGGTCAAACTAAAATGCTTTAAAGCCAAAATAAAAAAAGTTGGGATCAGCCAACTTCTTGCTTTTGGCTTTTTTAAGTACTTTTTAGCTTTTTTTAAGAAGCTTTTTTTTTTGCCAAACACTCCATTTAATAAAAAAGCACTTAAAAGCTGGTTTGCCCATCCAAACACCCTCATAATCGAAGACGTAATTGAATATCTAAAAGAAAACTATAGTTCATCTTTTTGATCTTCTAAAAAGAGAATTTATCTCTCTATGGATATTTGTGTACCTGGACTAGGTTGTATCGTGGAATATCATTAAACTTGACAAATGAGTTTAAAAAATAAATGATTTCAAAACCTATATTTCATGTTTCTTTTAATAAGGATTTTACCACTTCCCTGAGAAAACGGTTTTCTTAATAAAATACGAATTTAATGTGTGGAAATGTGTCAGCACCCGAGTCGCAGGTATGATTCGCGAGCGGGGAAAACTTTATAATATTCAATATAAGTGTGTCAGAACTCGAATCGCATGTATGATTGGCGATCGAGGGAAGCTTTATGGTAATTTGGTATAAATGTGTCAGAACCCGAGTCGCAAGTATGATTCACGAGCGGGGGAAGCTTTATAATATTCAGTATAAGTGTGTCAGCACTCGAATCGCAGGTATGATTCGCAATCGAGGGAAGCTTTATGGTAATTTGATATAAATGTGTCAGCACCCGAGTCGCAGGTATGATTCGCGACGGGGGAAGCTTTACAACTATTCAGTGGTTAGATATTCCTTCGACTCCGGCCGGTTGTCTTATCCTTGTGTGCACATGACTATTTGGTACTATTTTATTGATATTGGCTTGACATGTATTTGGGAAACCAAAGGAAAGTGTACATTGTTGTTTATTCTCAGTAGTTACCTGGATTTCTGTACTTGATACGTATTCGCTGCTGTCCTACATGTCTACTGTATTTCATCATATTCTGTCATATATTATATTGTTGGACCCTAGTGAGTGTCAAGTCAACCTCTCGTCACTACTTCTCTGAGGTTAGGCGGGCGACTTACCGAGTACACGTTATTTTCTGTACTCATGCTACACTTGCTGTGCATTTTTATTGCACAGGTACTTTCATAGCAATGTGGAGGATTCGGAGACTTAGACGAGTTGCATTCATCCGGAGGCGATCCGTACCTGACAGAGTCTCCTTGGCACTATATCTATTTGATTTAAATTTCCTTGTCCAGTTGTATTTCGGACAGGCTTGTAATGATTGTTGAATTCTTAGAAATTGCTCATGTACTTGTGACACCAGGTTCTTGGATATGTATTGGGATATAATTGTTTAAGTGAAATATTTAAACCATTGTTTTAATTAACAAATCTTTATTTGGTTATTGTGTAATGAAGTGAAAGGAAGTGTTTTTCATAAATGTTTTAAAACGGAAAGCTATTTCAAATTAATTAATGCGTTGGCTTGCCTGACTCCGGTGTTGGGCGCCATCACGACCTGTGTTGGATTTCAGGTCGTGACATGTGACCTTGTCAATAAAATATCATGTGATCCTGCAAATAAATATTAGATTGATCATGCTATTGAATTGGTAATTTAATTCCTAAGAAGGCTAGAGTGTACCTTTCTTAATCAT
This sequence comes from Nicotiana knightiana, assembly GCA_005239525.1. Taxonomy (NCBI): domain Eukaryota; kingdom Viridiplantae; phylum Streptophyta; class Magnoliopsida; order Solanales; family Solanaceae; genus Nicotiana; species Nicotiana knightiana. The sequence continues at coordinate 21,035 of ML368598.1, read as the reverse complement.
TTAGAAAAAGAATTGATTCCTTCGTGGATAATTGTATTCCTGATAAAGTTATATTATTGAATATTATTAAACTTGGAAAATGAGTTTCAAAACAAAGATTTAAATGCTATTTTTTTTGTGTTCCTTTAAGAAGAATTTCATCATTTTCCTGGGTAACTGCTTTCTTGATAAAAATATGAACTTATTATGTAAATATGTGTACATATGAGTACCTGAGTCGCAGGTATGATTCGCGAGCAGGTTAGCCTTATTATTATTATGTTGACTGCATTGCATGACCGATTCGCGAGCGGGGAAAATAGACGCATCTATGGTTCGAGCCGTTCAACCCTTCGGCAGTGTACAGTTTATTATTATTGGTCCGCGCCGTTCGACCCTCGGCATTTCTTGCGCATGATAATTGCTGCATATTTCCTGTGATTTATATATGTTTATCGGCCTAAGAAAATTCTTAATTTCCAGTTAAAAAGAAGAAGAATTGATGTGTAAAATGTGAAATAAGTCTGATGTTTCTCATCCCTGATTATTATTTACATTGTCAACTGAAATGACGAAGGTGTTAAAGTGTTAAACATAAGAAGAACTGATATTCCTTATCCCTGATAATTAAATAAATTGCGTATGGCATTCATGCTTAGTGTCTCAGTTGATTATACTAAATTGACCTCTAGCAAGTGTCAAATAGACCTTTTGTCACTACCTCTCTGAGGTTAGGCATGATACTTACTGAGTACACGTTGTTTTCGTACCCATGCTACACTTGTTGTGCATTTTTATTGCACATGTACTTTCACAGTGAGGTGGCTGGTTTGGAGACTTAGGCGAGCTGCATCATCCGGAGGCGATCCGCAGCTGATAGAGTCTCCCTCGTATTGAATTCATTTTGTTTTAAATTCCACTGTCCAATTTGTATCTCGGGCAAGCTTTGTAATGATTGTATAAATTCTTAGAAATTTCTCATGCACTTGTGACACCGGGTTCTGGGATGTGTTTGGTATATATTTGCTAAAATGGAATATTTAAACCATCGTATTTACTTAACGGATTTTTTTTAGTTATCATGTAATAAAGTGAAAGGTAATGATTTCAAAAATGTTAAAACATGAATTTATTTCAACTAATTAATGATTGGCTTGCCTGACGATGGTGTCCGGTTCCATCACGACCTTAATAGATTTTGAGTCGTGACAAGTGTGCTATTAAACTTTGCATACCATTGCTTAGGTTCTTGTTTAAGACCATATAGAGACTTTCTCAATTTGCATACTTTATTCTCCTGTCCTTGGATACCTCAGGTTGAGTCATATAGATATCTTCCTCTAAATAACCATTTCAAAAAGTCATTTAACATCCATTTGATGTATCACTAAATTATGGATAGCGGCTAAAGCAACATGAGTTCTAATAGTTGCTGTTTTAGTCACGTAAGAATAAGTATCAAAGTAATCAATGCCTTTCTTTTGGTTAAAATATCTAATAACAAGTCTAGCCTTATATTTCTCAATTGTACCATCAGGTCTAAATTTCTTCTTAAATATCCACTTGCTACTTATGGATTTTATAACCTTTAGGAAAATCAGACAAGTGTCATGTAAGATTAGAAACTATAGAGTCTAGTTAAATTTTAGCAGCCTCTTTCCAAAAATTAGCATTTATTGACCTTATTGCTTCCTCATAATCTTAGGGTCTTCTTCTATTAAATAAGTATACAGTAATTCATAAAAGATCAAGATCAATATTTTCAGTCAAGAAAGTAGTGATAAAGTCAGGACCAAAGTTAGCTTCAACCCTACGTCTTACTCCTTTTAAGTTCATTTTCATGATTATTAGCAGTAATACTAGAAGAAGACACAATATGATAATTAAAAGACATAGATGTAGAAGCATTTTAGGCACATAAGTAGGAACATTATCTTTCAATTGAAAATCACGCTAAAACAATTCTGCATCTCTAGAATCACAAATGGAATAATCATTCAAAGATATAAATCTATACGTAACACTATTTTGAGCATAATCAATAAAAACGATGTCAAAAGTCTTGGATCTTACAGTTACTTGTTTAAAATCAGGTAGACCTACCTTAGCCAAACACCCTCACACTTTTAAAAATCTCATGTCAGGGGAATATCATTTCCATAACTCATAAGAATTTNGCCCCCTCTTTCCTCGCGGAGATCGGGTTTATGACATTCGGTTAGGACAACTCTTTCCTTTTGGGAAAGGGGTTTGTGTTTTTAAGAGTCGCCACCTATCGATTTTTAAAGGTGCGTTAGGACACCAAATAGGTTCATTTACAACTACATTGCTAACTAGAGATAGGGTAATGGCTTGAAATTATCCTAAGGGAAAAGTTTTAGGCACCCCTCAGGATCCACAAGTGTGGTTCCCGGCCAAAAAACTTTTGTGAATTTGTACGGTTTAGCAAACAGACAAATAAAGGCTCAAATAAGAGGGGATTTAAATATTAAGCATGCAAGGTATTAGAAAACAATTAGAGAAAAGCTATGTTTTTAAAAAGGGTTACAATTTAGGCATGTAAAGTAAAGGATATCCTAGGTTTGTAATAATATGGATCACATCAATGCAATACCCGGTATGACACTCCTCAAAGAGGGGCTACACGTGGTATTAGCGCAATGGTCATCATATCTATATTCTACGCTTTCCCACTCCGTGAAGGTAATTAAAGCATGTGTTGGTCACGAACTCTATTGCATGCTGTTACCCGCCCCTTCTTATCAGTCCCAGAGGAGGTTAGGACTACTATCCTAAGAGGGAGGTACTAAGAAAATCCTCAGGTTTAAAAGGTAAAATTCTAGGGTGACAGACGAAAGCATATAGAACTGCAGTTAATGGGAACATAGAAAAAGCAAGTAAAGGCTCAAGTTTACCTCCACAAGTAATACAATTAGACAACACGACTCAAACACAGTTAAGGCAATATTTAAATTTAGAATCCTAAGACATGGTATAAGTGAGTTCATAACATAGATAGATATTCAGGCCTATTTTTATTACTCAGAAAGGGGCCCTAATCAATTTGCCTACTGATTTGAAACCTTTTAAGCATTGAGTAACATATACAGGAAGGCAGATTCTCAGTTTTAGACAAATTAATCACCTAAGGCTTGTCTAGGTGTGAGATAGTATGTACCAATTACCAGCATTACTTAGAGGAGAGTTGTTCAACATTGTATTACCTAGAACATGTTGTCCTATGTGTTCAGAATATAGACTTGTTATCAGTTGATTACGAGAATTGAATGCAGTTGTTTTTATTAGTAATTAGGCTAGGTGGGCCTAAACCAATGAGATGAAATCCTAAGGACATTATATCTAATGCACGAAGATGCAGAATAAAAAGACTAAACAAGGTCTCTAAATGCACAAAACATTGCAGTGTTTTGACATGCTTTCAGGATATGCAAAAGTGCTAGGTTTATTAATTGTTTACCTAGAACATGATTTCTATGTGTAAAATGGTAAGCATGATGGCACATTTTTTTGTTAAGACTCTTATTTTAAGGCAGGATTTAGAGTACATTTTTTCAGGATGCATAGATAGAATCACATGATAGCAGTTTTTCGATTATTATTACTGAACATGATTTTTCTAAGTGATATAACAGTATTGCAGTAAAGTGCTGAAACAATGCTTATAAAAATCCTAAAGATCATGATTTCTAATGCATGATATGCTTTGCACATGTTAGTCCTAAACATGATTTTTCTACTGCGCACGTAGGAAATGTAAACCTAAGAGCATGGTTTCTACCCTTTTAGATCTATAGCATGCATAGTTACACCTTCCATATTATTATCCATTCCCAAGAGTTGTTTACAAATTATTATAGGCTAATGAATGAATTACAGAAATAGAAAATCAAGAAACTACTCTATAGGGAGCGTTCAATTAGGCCCAGATTTCCCAAAGCCTCCAATGGCCTCATATGCCTCAGTTCCATAGACAAATCAGAGTCTAGGTGCATCAAAGTTCCCTAAGGATATCAAGGATCTCGGGCAGTGCTTATACCTAGACTTAGTAACCAAGAATTGAACAAGTGCAGTGTGGAAGTGCCAGCCTCAGTGTGTCAGAGTTCAGAGGGAGATCAAGGGTCCCAATGCAGTACTCACACTATGGGGGCAGAATTTAAGGGTCTAAGAATAAAGTGAAGTGCAGGAGGTGATTTGAAAAATAGTTGAGTTAAGAAAGCATTTCTGGAAATAGTTTATTCGAAATAGGTTTACATATCAGTAAGTGAGTGGCTTAGGAAAATAGTTTTGAAAAGAACAGGGGATAACCAGCACCAAACAGTACACAGAACATAGAGAGACAACCACAAACAAGGAGGCAGGGATTGGGGACACATAGGTCGTACATAGAAACAGGTTTGTATACAAGTCAACCTTAGAGAAGTACTAAAGTATCACAGGCCTGTACAAACACCTACACAGTCACAGACATAGTTTGTCACAAAGAGTTCATGCCAAGAACACAATAGAAACAGATTGAGGGAGTACCAAAGAGGACAGTACATGATAAACATAGTTGCACATAGGTTTAAGAAGTGGTCCAGGGTATAGCATAGAGACTAAGTAACATGTGTTGCATGTTGTATTATNAAATAGAATAACTAGTCTTGGCTTGCAGCCGACTAGTAATAGTAGCAAGTAATCAAGAGAAGAACAGTAGAGAGTATGTGTGTAAAAGAGAGAGTTGAACAGTGTGTGTGTCCGTGTCTGTGTTAGTGAAATACTAGAGTTTTTATAGTTGAAAAACATGTAGTAAAAAAAGGTAAGAATCATAGTAGCATGGTAATTAAGGAACTCAGAATCAATCCATCAAAAAATAACGGCAAGTACTCCCTTAAGTTAAGGGATTCTAATTCAAACGGTAAGAACCAGTAGCATATAAGGCAATAAAGAATCAGTACGTGACTAATAAGGAAGGAATCAAAGTTCATTAAGCATAGAGCAGTCAATTAGGACTAAATTCAGAAACTTCAATTAAGGAAAAGGTTCAGTAATAATAATGTACTACAACAAATAAGGTAATGGAATCAATTAGTTTAAATAGACGAGTAGAATTATAGGGTTTTAAAAGAATCCTCTCAATTAGACCATCAAATAAGGAAATCAGAATTAGTCAAGAGAGAGTCATGATTCCATACTTCAACATATATATTGAGAAGAGCAAACAGTCATAGCAAACAGGCAGGGTCAGCAATATCGACAGAAGGAGACAAGAGATGAACCAACAAGAATGACTTCAATCACACAAGTAAGCTAAATACTCAATAAACACAAGTATGGTTACCACATAAACTTAACAAGAATTGAGTAGTCATGCTAACACATAGACAAAAACAAAGAAGACCTAAATTTAGGGCTTTTAACAGAGGCGAGTTGAAAAAGCAGTAAGAACATAGAATCATTCGAGATATGCAAGGAAAAGGTTTAAACATAAAGAAAATTCAGTTTAAATGAGTGTAAAGGAAATTTCGAGAAACCCTAACTTTAAAGAAAGTAAAACGGTTCAAAGCCAATGATTTTTTAAGGAGAGGTTTGAGAATCAGTGTAGAACATAGAAAGAAACATACTTGAATCATAAAAAATAGCACGGATCTAAGAGATTAAACAAAAGTTAGGGTTTCAACGGAAACCCAAATAGAAACGGAAGAACCTGTTGTAAACCTCAAGGATCGTAACAATTGTGGTGTGATTTTGCCCAAAATCACCGGAGAAGCTATGAATCAATCAAAACAGAAACCCTAGACGCAAGTCGGCATGGCCTAGGGCCCTTGAAGACCTCAGAGATGATGAGCAAGGTGAGGGGGCAACTATTGGAGGCTTGGGGGTTGAAAGGTGGTCGCCAGAGATGACCGGAGAGGGAGGCGGTAGTTGAGGTGGCTAAGGTTAGGTTGAGAGAAGAGAAGAGACGAGAGCATCTAAAGACGGCGGGGGTTTTGGGAATGACATAGGGTTAGGGATCTTTTTTGAATTACAAAGGAAAGGGTTTATATGGACTGTTGATCTGGGAGTTCAACGGTCAGGATTAGACTGGGTAAACGGGTTCCGGGTTTGGGTAGGAGTTTATAGGATCTGGGTCGGATAATTCGGTAGGAAATTGGTTTAGGGTGGGCTCAATTTTGGGCTATAATTTGAAAGCCAAATTTGGTTATGATTTAAATAGCCAATTTCCCTATTTTGATTTTAATAAAATAATAAATAATTTTTTTTGAGGATAATTTTCTATATCAAAATTATTAAAAATGTATAATTATCATTTTAAAAATATAGAGGCCAATTTTACATGTATAGGATATAATTATACATTAAAATGGGCTAACATTGCAATTATATGCAAGTTAGCTTGAAAAATACCAAATGTAATTATAAGAATGCATAAAAATTATATTAATTACATTTTGGCATAAGTATAGAAGTGGAATGAATAAATCATCATAAAAATAATTTTGGAAATAATTATTGGATTTTATGAATAAAAAAGGGGAGAAAATAAATTAACTTAAACCCTTAAAATTATGAGGAAAATTATAAAATCCTTGGGTATGCTTATATATTCATATATATGCTATTTTGAAGGTATTTATGCATATTTAAAAATATATAGAAAAATTGGGTATCAACAGCTGCCACTCTTTACCGGGGAAGGATGAAAGAGTTGTCGGGTAAAGACATGATGGCCAATTTTGACCGAGTGAAATGGTTTGGAGAGATTCCATCTGCACCCTGAATTCTGAGTTGCTTACATATCCCTGATTCTACAGGAATCAGATCGTATGTAGTTCAGGAGTCATCAGTGAAGTATAATGATTAAGTTTTACAAGAACGGACGCAAAGTATAGGCTTGGGCGCACAAACGGTTAATGGGGTTGTTAGGAAAACTGGAGCGGGACTGCTCCTGCCGGGATGGCAATTTACTTGCTGGATTACCTGCAAATAAATAATACAAGAATATATTGTGCATAATTTAAACATGATGCGAATTCCCATCGGTCCATGAATGATGTCTTCGGACGGTTAAGGATGACGTCCTCAGACCCTGACGTCCTAGGCTATGAATTGCTTGATGCAGGATTCGCAGGCCTTGAAAATGATGTTCTCGGGCCATGAGGATGGTGCCTCCAAACTATGATGCCTTTGAATAATGATATGCAGAGGTTGAAAGAGATCATCAGGCCATGGCATGGTGTTCTCGGGCCATGAAAATGGTGCCTCCGGACGATGACGCCTTTGGATAAGTTGGCAATATTTCAGCCCATGGAAATGAAATAGTTTGATGCTGACAAGATAGAGCTTAGTCTTGCAAATTTAAGGGCAGAGCTTAGCTTGTAGAAAAAGTAAAATAAATAGTGCTTGAGATAGCGTTCGAAGAAAAAGTAAATCGGAGGCAGAGCTTAGCCTCGAAAGGCAGAAATGTAGCCTTATGCAAGTGGAAGGCAGAATGGTAGCCTTATGCAAAAGATGCAGATGGAGACAGCGTTTAGTCTCAGAAGGCAGAATGGTAACCTTAATGCAAGTTAGAAGGGAGAATGGTAGCCTTATGCAGAGATGCGAATGCAGATGGAGACAGTGTTTAGTCTCGGAAGGCCGAAAGGTAGCCTTATGCAATGCAGATGGATGTAGAGCTTAACCTCGGAAGGCAGAATGGTAGCCCTATGCAAGTTGGAAGGCAGAATGGTAGCCCTATGCAGAGATGTGGATGGAGGTAGAGCTTAACCTCGGAAGGCAAAAGGGTAGCCTTATGAAATGATGCAAATGCAGATGGAGACAGCGTTTAGTCTCAGAAGGCAGAATGGTAGCCTTATGCAATGATGTAGATGGAGGTAGAGCTTAACCTCGAAAGGCATAATGGTAGCCTTATGCAATGATGTAGATGGAGGTAGAGCTTAACCTCGAAAGGCATAATGGTAGCCTTATGTAATGAATAAAATAATAGATGACAGTATAGTTTCTTAGCTTATATCAGACTGTGGCATTGTGATTATTGCGGGCGTTGCGACTACGGAGCATTATTTATATTGATAACAGATGTCGGCAGGTGTGATGGTTTCGAGCAGTGTGATTTTGACCATGCTTGTTCTTGGTGTGGACATCGAAATTTGGCATTTGTAATTATGATGAAAATTCTCTGCGTGTTTGTTCTTTGTGCCTACATCCAAAGAAAAATTGTGAGTTTTGTAAAGGGGAGGGTTAGTTCGTATCCCCCGCTGGCTTTGCTTGACTTGTTGGGCTCGATCTGATGATACTGTCTATATTATTGGGGTAGCGTTGCTAAACAAAGTTGTTTCAAAAAATAAGCATGCATGATTTTGTAAAAGCATAATGTATAATTAAAATTAATTTTTGGGGTGAACCGACGACCGTGACACGGTTCGGGACATTGCAACCTTTCTTGCTACGGAATTTTTAGGGTATTCCTCAAAATTCTACCCCAGTTTGATGGATGAATGCTTCTGGTTAATGCTCGTGCGGCGATTGGCTGATCTTGCTTCAGAATTTTGAGGGTCCTCTTCAAAATTCTTTCCCAATTTCCAATTACGGGGAAAAATGAAATTTTTATTGAATTGTGACTGAACCCATAGAGCTGCCTACGTATCCCCTCTTAAACAGGCATCAGGTCAGGCGTAGTTCAATTTACATCATTTGAGAAAGCATAAAGATTACACATAGTAGCGTTTGACTGCATCTGAATTGATTGGTTTTGGCCAGACTTCTCCGTGCATTTCTGCGAGTATAAGTGCTCCTCCTATCAGTACCCTGTGAACCATGTACGAACCCTGCCAGTTGGGAGATAACTTCCCTTTGGCTTCGTCTTGATGTGGAAAGATCTTCTTCAACACCAGCTTCCCCGGTGTGAACTGTCTAGGGTTGACTCTCTTGTTGAAGGATCGGGTCATTCTGTTCTGATAGAGTTGACCATGACAGACTGCATTCATTCTCTTTCCGTTTATGAGGGCTAGTTTCTCATAACGGCTCTTTACCCATTCTACATCGCTGAGCTCAGCTTCTTGTATAATTCTTAGAGATGGAATCTCGACTTCGACAGGAATAACAGCCTCAGTACCATCAACTAGCATATAGGGAGTTGCCCTTGTTGAGGTGCAAACTGTGGTGCGATATCCCAATAAGGCAAATGATAACTTCTCATGCCACTGCTTGTTCCTTTCTATCATCTTTCTTAGTATCTTCATGATGTTTTTGTTGGCGGATTCTACAACTCTATTCATTTGAGGTCTATAAGCTGTGGAATTCTTGTCTTTGATCTTGAAATCCTCGCAACATAGCTTTCATCAGGTCACTGTTGAGATTGGAACCATTGTCAGTGATGATTAACTCAGGAATCTCGAATCGACAAACAATACGGTCGCGGACAAAGTCTGCCACGGCTTTCTTAGTCACTGCTTTGTAGGATGATGCTTCGACCCATTTGGTGAAATAGTCGATGGCTACCAGAATGAACCTGTGTCCGTTGGAGGCGGCATGCTCGATTGGTCCAATAACGTCTATGCCCCAGGCGGCGAACGACCATGGTGAGCTTGTTGCGTTGAGCTTGTTTGGAGGTATCTTTATCATATCTGCGTGTATCTGACAATGGTGGAACTTCCGAACATATTGGATGCAGTCTGTTTCCATAGTCATCAAAAATTAACCAGCTCGGAGTATCTTCTTTGCCAGAACAAAACCGTTCATATGCGGGCCACAGGTCTCAGCATGAATCTCCTCTAGCAACTTGGATGCTTCCCTTGCGTTGACACAACGTAATAATCCCAAATCGAGAGTCCTCCTATATAGGATTCCTCCACTATGAAAGAAGTTGTTGGATAGTCTTCGAAGTGTGCGTTTCTGAGTGGGATTCGCAAGCTCTGGGTAATCTCCCTTTGCCAAATACTCTTTGATGTCATGAAACCAAGGATTTCCGTCTGCTTCTTCTTCGACATGGGAAAAATAAGCCGGCTGATTATGGATCCTTATGGGAATAGGATCAATGAAATTCTTATCCGGGTGTTGGATCATTGAGGACAAAGTAGCCAATGCATCGGCGAACTCATTCTGGATTCTGCGGACATGCCAAAATTCCGTCTTTGTGAACCTCTTTCTTAATTCCTGTACGTGGTGCAGATACGAAAGTATCTTGGAGTTCTTGGTAGCCCACTCTCCTTGTACCTAATGTGCCAGCAAATCTGAGTCACCAATCACTAACAACTCCTGGACGTTCATGTCAATGGCCATATTGAGCCCTAAGATACAGGCTTCATATTCTGTCATATTGTTGGTGTAGGGGAATCTGAGTTTGGAAGATACCGGATAATGCTGACCGGTTTATGATATTAGGACTGCTCCAATGCCAATTCCCTTGAAGTTCACCGCTCCATCGAAGAAAATTCTCCAACCGTCATAGGATTCTGCAATGTCTTCTCCTATGAATGATACCTCTTCATCAGGAAAATACATTTTCAGAGGTTTGTATTCTCCGTCTACAGGGTTCTCAGCAAGATGTTATGCTAGTGCTTGTCCCTTGACCGCTTTCTAAGTCACATAGATAATATTGAACTCACTCAACAGGATTTTCCACTTTTCTAGCTTGCCCGTGGGAATGGGCTTCTGAAATATGTACTTCAATGGATCCATCCTCAATATGAGATACGTTGTGTAGGGACAGAAGTAATGCCTCAGCTTCTGAGCTACCCAAGTCAAAGCACAACAAGTGCGTTCCAATAGAGAATATCTGGCCTCGTACGGAGTGAACTTCTTGCTGAGATAATAAATGGATTGCTCATTTCTTCCTGTTTCATCGTGTTTCCCCACAATGCAGCCGAAAGCTCCATCTAACACTGCAAGGTAAAGTAACAGAGGTCTACCTAACTCAGGCGGTACCAAGACTGGTGGTGTTGACAGGTATGCCTTGATTTTGTCGAAAGCCTTTTGACAATCATCGGTCCACTTTTTTGCGGCATCCTTCTTCAGCATCTTGAAGATCGGCTCAAAGATAACTGTAGACTGTGCCATGAATCGGCTAATGTAATTAAGTCTCCCCAAGAAACTCATCACATCTTTCTTGTTCCTTAGCGATGGTAGTTCTTTAATGGCTTTGACCTTTGACGGATCCCATTCTATCCCTCGGCGGCTGACAATGAACCTGAGCAAATTTCCAGAAGGAACCCTGAATGCGCACTTCGTGGGGTTCAACTTCAGATTGTATCTCCGCAACCTTTTGAAGAACTTCCTCAAATCTTCCATGTGGTTAGTGGGTTTCCTAGACTTCATAATAACATCATCCACGTATACCTCGATCTCCTTGTGAATCATGTCGTGGAAGATGGGGGTCATAGCCCTCATGTAGGTGGCCCGTGCATTCTTCAGGCCGAATGGTATCATCTTGTAACAGTACACTCCCCATGGCGTAATAAAAGCCATTTTCTCAGCATCTTCCTCATACATCCAGATCTGATGATAACTAGCGAAGCATGCCACAAATGATTAAAATTCATGCTTGGCTCAATTGTCAATTAGGATATGTATATTTGGCAAAGGGAAGTCGTCTTTCGGACTAGCCCGGTTGAGATCTCGGTAGTCGACACAGACTCTGACCTTCCCATCCTTCTTTGGTACTGGCACAATGTTGGCTAACCATGTCGGGTACTCAACTACCCTGATAACCTTGGCGTTGATCTGCTTGGTGACTTCTTATTTGATTTTCAAACTCATGTCGGGTTTGAACTTCCTGAGCTTTTGTTTTACTGGTGGAAACATTGGATTGGTTGGCAATTTGTGAGCAACAATATACGTACTTAAACCAGTCATGTCATCATACGACCAGGCGAATATGTCCTCATACTCCTTTAGAAATTCTGCGTATTCTTTCTTTTCTGACGGCGACAAATGAATGTTGATTCGTGTTTCCTTGATGTTTTCTAAATCTCCCAGGTTGATGATTTCAGTCTCTTCCAGGTTGGACTTAGGGTTGTTCTCAAATTCTCAACTTCTTTAACAATCTCGTCAGGTATGTCATCTTTTTTTGAATCTACGTCTGTTTGCTACGTTATCTCGTTGCATGTCACAGTCATCGGTTTATCAAGACAGGTAATAGTAATGGTGTATAGGTAAATCAATGAGAGAAAGATGATAGCAATAAATATTTATTCATAGGAAAAATTCAAAAAACGTTTTTGATAAATTGAACGATTGTTTTGAACATTGAAGATCTTATTGCAGTAATTAAAATGCGAAAAAGGAAATCATTTTGTAAAGAAAATAGTGAATAATGCTTTTTTTAGCCTTGCTACCCCGAGGCTCGTCGGGCTTTAGTTGTCCTGACAGTCCAATTCTTGAGGTACGTCCCTCTGCTCATAGCCTGTATGGAAGGTCTTTCCTCCCCCTCTTCCTCGAGAATAACACAGCAGTCCATATCACTGTCCTCTAGAAATAAGTTCCTCATTGTTGCGAGTGCTTCTTCCTCATCTGATCCATAAATAACGTCAGTCTGTTGGAAGGTCTGCTCCAGATGCGGTAATTGTTTCTCCAAAGGGTGGTAATAAGGACCGCACCATGGTGGAAACCAGTTTTTGAATTCTTCCTAAGTGTATTCGTATCCCAAAATGAAAGTGGTGCCGTGTTTCTTGAGTTTGATAGGTTTGGAGTTCCCCGGAAGGTTCTTGCCGATCCCTTTACCTGGCTCGTACCCTCGCCAATTCATCATACTTGCGATCTTGCGATCTTGCGATCTTGCTATCCCACCATTTTTCTTTGTCGATAGTTTTGACTCGTTCAATGTGGTGGTAAGTTTCTCCACCCAACTTCTTTCTTCCTTCAATCACCGGAATAGTCTAGTGACTATAAATAGGGTTGCTACCGTCACCATGAATAATCAACTCTTGGTGGTTCCACTCGAACTTCACTGCCTGATGTAGCATTGATGCTACGGCCCCAGCAGCATGGATCTAGGGTCGTCCTAATAACAGATTGTAGGACGCTAGCACATCTATCACTTGGAAGTCCACTTCGAACTAGGTTGGCCCTATTTGCAAGCATATGTTGATCTCACCAGTGGTGGACCTCTGAGATCCATCAAAGGCTTTCACGTTGATCGCTCCATCCTTTATATCATGCATACCTTTACCCAATTTCTTGAGCATTATCAGCGGACAGATGCTAAGACTAGATCCCCCATCGATCAGGATTATGGTGATGAAATAATCTTCGCATTGCACAGTTATGTGCAGTGCTTTGTTACGGCCCATCCCTTCAGGAGGCAGCTCGTCCTCATGGAAAGTAATCTTGTTACTCTCCAACACTTGGCCCACCATATTATCCATTTCTCCACTAGTGATGTTGTTTGTCACATAGGCTTCGTTCAACACTTTCAATAAAGTATTCATATATGTCTCGGAATTCTGCAGCAAAGAAAGGATGGATATTTGCGCTGACATTTTGTTCAACTGGTCGATGACCGAATACTCCTTGGCCTGTACTTTCCTCCAAAGGTCGTCCGGACCTGTCTCGATAATGGGAGGCCGATTAGAAGCATGCCTGCTGGATTCAGCCAGATGTTCAGGGATATAGACTCTACCAGTTCTTGTCATACCTTGCGCTGCAACAGATTCTTCAGTCTTGACTTTTCCTTTCCTTCTCGCCTCGGCTGTATAGTCCCATGGTACAACATCTGTATAGAAAGGTGGTGTGGTCGATATCTCCATCGTGATTGGTGCAGCTACCCTCACTTTGATTGGAACATGTGCCTGGGGTGGAAAGACTGCAACCTCAAATGGTGCGGGTGCATTTGCTGGAGACACGAACTCAACTTCAATCGATACTGGTGTCTTTGCAGGTGACGCTGCTTCAAACTCAAGAGACATGGACATATTTACCTTAGCATCCTCAGACAGTTGAATCTGGACTATGATCGGGTTGAGAGTGACTGTAGGTTTCTTTGGATCATCGCCTTCTGCGATCAACCCGATTGATCCCTCGGTGTCCCAATCATCTTCTATTTCAATCAAGTGGATGCCTCCACCCTTATGGTCCGGAAGAGGATTGTTGCAGATGTTTGGAGCGGATTCCTTTGCCACGATGACCTTGTTGTCAATCAGGGATTGTATCTTGTCCTTCAAAGAGCGGCACTCATTGATGGTGTGCCTCTTCATGCTGGAGTGGTATGCACATGACTTGTTTGGGTTGACCTATTGAGAAGGATTCTCAGGGGTTGCAACATGGATGGGGGTGACATAACCAGCAGCTTTGAGCTTCTTATACAGCTGGTCGATGGGTTCAGCGATGGAGGTATACTATTTTGGAGGTCTGCTATCAAAATAAGGACGAGGTCTAGGGAATTTTTTACGGGTAGGGGGTGATTGGTAATGAGATGGTTGGGAATTGTAAGTGTGGTAGACAAGAGCGGGTTGTGAGTATCTGGGTGAAGCAGGTTGATATGTCGGTGGTGGAGTTGATTGGTAAGTTGGTGGTGGAGCTTGGTATGAGGGTTCTTGGTAATTTGGGGTTGGTTGATATGTGAGTGGAAGTGTTGTTTAAGTTTGGTATTTGAGTGGGGATTTGGTTCTTTGTGCAACCATCACGGCTCCCACGTCTTTTTTCTTAGACACACCACCAGACTGCAAAGCCTTGTTTGTAGCTTGCAAGGCTTCAAAATTTGTGACCATACAGTTCTTGATACCTTCTTCAATCCGTTCACCTAATTTGATAATGTCGGAGAACTTGTGGTTCTCAATCATCATCAACCTCTTATAGTACTGCGGGTACTGGGCCTGGACAAACAACTTGTTCATCTGCTCCTCTTCTAAGGCGGGTCTGACCTTGGCAGCTTCGGACCTCCAACGAATAGCATACTCGTGAAATGTCTCTGTGGAATTCTTTTTCAAATTCTGAATATAGAACACGTCTAGTGCGTTCTCTGTGTTGAACCTGAATCTGTCCACAAAGTCATATGCCATGCTCACCCAATTCAACCATTTCTTGGGATCTTGGCTGATGTACCAAGACAATGCATCTCCTTTCAAGCTCCTCATGAACAGCTTCATGCGGATCCTTTCATCCTTCCCTACTCCAACCAGCTTGTCACAATAAGTTCTCAGGTGGACCCTTGGATCACCTGTACCATCAAACATTTCAAACTTATGAGGTTTTTATCCCTCGGGCAGTTCGACATCGGGCTGTATGTAGAGGTCTTCATAGTTCAACCCTTAGACTCCCTTGATTCCTTCGATGCCTTGAACCCGGCTGGTCAGCTTCCTAAGTTCTTCGGCCAAGTTCTTGATAAGTAGGTCCATTTCATCAGAAGCAAGTATGTATGTGATAGGGGGAGTGGAGTGTGGCATGGTCTCCACGTAGATGGGATTGTTATGGTGGCCTGGAGCATGAGTGTGGAAATGGTCATTTGTGGAGTTCTGAGGTTCTGGGATAAGCAGTGGGGTGTTGTTTGGAGTATGGCAGGCATTGCAGTGTGATGGAAGAGTTTGGTTCTTTGGTGGGGTGGTGTGATGATGAGTTGTGGGATGATTTTTCTGCTTTGGGATATTTTGAGGAGGTGTAGGATTCTGGATATTGACGTCTAGGACGTTGAGGGAGAATGACAGGTTTGCTAGATTCCAAACTTGATCAAGATCTTCTTGAAACTTTAACAACTTTTGTTCCAGCTGCGACAGAGTTTCATTTTGAATCCGAATACCCTGGCCATCAGTGGCCTCTACCCATTCAATCACATTCTCATTTATGTTGTTGCTTGAATCTTCCATTTTCTTTTTGCCTTTGGGAGGACTAAGAGGAGGAGAGGGTGGAGGGCCCCTGGATCTTGTAAGATAGGATGATGATGCCAGAGTGCACGAACTAACCTTTGGGAGGGGAATAAATAAATAAATAAAGAGGAAAACAAAAACAAAAAGTAGCCAAGTCAGCGAGGATTATGAAAGGTATTGCGGTATTTAAACACATAGTGCGGGAGTGTAAAGAGCGTCCTAATTTGGGGACCTCTTTTTTGCCCGAGGTTGACCTAGCGACAAATTGATTTGGAGAACTTAAGATGCTAAATGTCTCATTTTATTGATAAGAAAATAGACGAACCCCAAAATGACACTAAAATAAATAGGAAGTAAAGGTCACTAATGGCCATTGGCCTTATTACATTGATAACGTAAAAGAAAGACATTCCTATCTACTTGGTCCCAGAAGGACCTTCCCCAGACTCGGCATTATTTCTTCCTTCGTACAGCTCCCCAAGTCGTGAAGCCCCAGCAATAGGTATGCTCTCACTAGATGTCCTCCGTCGGTCCCTCCAGCCTTTTGACAGTCTTCAATCCTTTTGAGAAATTTTTTCTACAGCTCCACTATGCCTCGCTCCAAATACCCTAACCTTTTGTTGGTGGTGATAGCCATATCTTTCCATTCCTTGATCAGTTTCTTGTTAGACTCATGTATTTCGCGGTGCCCATCCTCACACTCACAGATCCTCTTGCGCAACTGGTTGTTTTTGACTTGTGCCTCGGCCTTTTCATCTATAACCCTGTGGCCCTGAACGAACCATGGCTCGCTTAGACCACCCCAATTTCTGCCAACCAACCAAGATAAAAAGGGGTACAACCGGAATGGTATCTGTCTGGCTCGATGGTGTCCTTCTCCATTAAAATCTTACAGTGCCACAAGTGCTGGGCTTGACACTTGTGAGGACTATCGTCATTTTGGAAGTCATCTTGAAGATGGCTCATCTTGTCGACCCTGAGTATAACTTGCTTCCAACCCGCTTGCCTCATAACTCAAAGAGGGATGTAAGGGTATGTTCCTCTTAGACCAATTAGTATTAGGAACGGTGCATCTCTGGAACGGGAGATGAACTCCTCTATCGGAAACCACTTGAACATCCACTGTACCTGTTCTTCAGTCAGATTACCAAAGAGCTCGACCCATCCTTTGGCGTTCTCAGGCTGAGCAAACATGTCGGGGATGTAATTCATTCGCTTTGGATGGTGGAAAGCGATGTGGTCATCCCAAACTCTTCGATGAACTTCTTATCGGTACTCGCCCTTTTGGAGATGTTCCATGAGCCAAATCTGAAGTAGTAGATTGCAGCCTTAGAAATGTCTTGCCCCTCGTTGACACTTTTCCAAGGCTTGATATATGTCTGCAATAATCATGGGCACAATACTGAAGTTTTTCCTGTCAGTTCCTTCCATTAGTGTCTTGGTTACCATGGTTAATCTTGTGCGTATCTCCTTCTTTACTAGAAACACGATCAGACCCAAGAAGCAAAACATGAAGATGAATACTCTATGGTGGATGTGTCCCAAGGATGTGATGGAAAACTCGTCGTGGTAGGTACGGTATGATTTGTTGTGACCGTACCTGGCGTACAAGTAGTCAAAAGGGATGTATGACTTTTTTAACCATACTAGTTCTGCATTCTTCTTCAGACCCATCATTTTGAGGAAACCTTTGCCTGTGCGGTTTTCAGGCATTAGCAACCCGGGGTTTCCCATACTAGGCCATCCAATCCTCCTATTTCCTCCAGCAAAGGTGTCATTTCAATGTCCCCAAAGTGGAACACGGACCTTTCACAATCCCAGAACAGGGTAGCAGCCTCTATTATCATGTTGTTAGGCTGGATTTCTAGGAGAGATGGTAGACTGACCAAGTATTTCCTGACGAGAGCTTTGTCACTAGAGTGTAAATCTTCCCACCAACTTAGCAATCTTGGAGGGATATTGGAGACCATGCCGAATCTGGGGACTTTGTGCCTCATTTTTCAGCAAGGCAAACAAGGTTAGACCCTTACCCCCACCAGAATCGACTATTAACACCAACAATTAGCATAAAGCCTTTAGTTCTCCAAATAAATGCATAGAACATGATGATGTCCGTTTGGGTTTAGGGAAACCTAATGGACTTTTGGATAAGGCAATCTTAAAATCTATCTTGCAAACCACACTTTAGCCTGGCTAGGTTTGACCATGATGCATGAAATAACATAATGGAGTAAGGTTTCTATGGGGTTTTATACTAGTACCCTCGAGCGGACAACTCAAGGGGGAAAGGCACGGAACCGTCGACTGCACCGCTGATTGACTATTTTACCGCAAATAAGCCTTTTCGAATTTAGGGGGTAATAATATAGGAAGAGCGCAACCACTCATCAAGCGTTGCTATAGTATTTTGTTTGGCACGAGTGGAGTATGAATGTTGAGCATGATAACGCAATAATGAATAAGCATTAAAGACACGTTGTCATGTAATTGCACGTTATGAAAGCAGTAAATACAGTAGTTTATAATTTAAAAGCGATTACAAATGAAGGAAACAGAAAGAGCATTCAGTTACTTTTGAAGAATGCTTAAATAAATAGACAAGTAATTGCACATAAAAGGGGGAAAGGTAAAGGTAGCAATTATTAACAAAGTAAAGACAAGTTCACAAAGCCGTTTGAAATGGTAAAATCCAAGATACATCCCCAGCAGAGTCGTCATGCTGTCGCGCCCCCTCTTTCCTCGCGGAGATTGGGTTTATGACATTCGGTTGGGGCAACTCTTTCCTTTTGGGAAACTTGTTTGTGTTTTTAGAGTTGCCACCTAACGATTTTTAAATGTGCGTTAGTACACCAAAGAGGTTCATTTACAACTACGTTGCTAACCAGAGATAGGGTAAGTGCTTGAAATTATCCTAAGGGGAGGGTCTTAGGCACCCCTCAGGATCCATAAGTGCGTTTCCTAGCCAAACAACTTTTGTGAATTTGTACGGTTTAGCAAATAGACAAATAAAGGCTCAAATAAGAGGGGATTTAAATCTTAAGCATGCAAGGTATTAGAAAACAATTAGAGAAAACATAAGTTTTTAAAAAGGGTTACAATTTAGGCATGTAAAGTAAAGGATATCCTAGGTTTGTAATAATATGGATCACATCAATGCAATACCCGGTATGACATTCCTCAAAGAGGGGCTACACGTGGTATTAGCGCACCGGTCATCATATCCATATTCTACCCTTTCCCACCTCGTGAAGTTAATTAAAACGCATGTTGGTCACGAACTCTATTGCGTGCTATTACCCACCCCTTCCTATTAGTCCTGGGGGAGGTTAGGAATACTATCCTAAGAGGGAGGTACTAAGTAGACCCTCAGGTTTAAAAGGTAAAATTCTAGGGCGACAGATGAAAGAATATAGGAATGCAGTTAATGGGAACATAGAAAAAGCAAGTAAAGGCTCAAGTTTAGCTCCACAAGTAATACAATTAGACAGCACGACTCAAACATAGTTAAGGGTAGTATTTAAATTCAGAATCCTAAGACATGGTACCTAAGTGAGTTCAGAACATAGACAGATATGCAGGCCTATTTTGATTACTCAGAAAGGGGGTCCTAATCAATTCACCTACTGATTTGAAACCTTTTAAGCATTGAGCAACATATACAAGAAGGCAGATTCTCAGTTTTAGACAAATTAATCACCTAAGGCTTGTCTAGGTAAGAGATAGTATGTACCAATTACCGGCATTACTTAGAGGAGAGCTGTTCAACATTGTATTACCTAGAACATGTTGTCCTATGTGTTCAGAATACAGACTTGTTATCAGTTGATTACAAAAATTGAATGCAGTTGTTTTTATTAGTAATTAGGCTAGGTGGGACTAAACCAATGAGATGCAATACTAAGGACATGATATCTAATGCACGAAGATGCATAATAAAAAGCCTAAACAAGGTCTCTAAATGCACAAAACATTGCAGTGTTTTGACATGCTTTCAGGATATGCAAAAGTGCCAGTTTTATTAATTGTTTATCTAGAACATGATTTCTATGTGTAACATGGTAAGCATGATGGCACATTTTTTGTTAACACTCTTATTTTAAGGCAGGATTCAGATTACATTTTTTTCAGGATGCATAGATAGAATCACATGATAGCCGTTTTTCGATTGTTATTACTGAACATGATTTTTCTAAGTGATATAACAGTATTGCAGTAAAGTGCTGAAACAATGTTTATAAAAATCCTAAAGAGCATGATTTCTAATGCATGATATGCTTTGCACATGTTAGTCCTAAACATGATTTTTCTATTGCGCATGTAGGAAATGTAAACCTAAGAGCATGGTTTCTACCCTTTTAGATCTATAGCATGCATAGTTACACCTTCTCTTTTACTATCCATTCCCCAAGAGTTGTTTACAAATTATTACATTCCAATGAATGAATTACAGAAATAGAAAATCAAGAAACTACTCTATAAGGAGCGTTCAATTAGGCCCAGATTTCCCAAAGCCTATAATGGACTCATATGCCTAAGTTCCATAGACAAATCAGAGTCTAGGTGAATCAAAGTTCCCTAAGGATCTCAAGGATCCCGGGCAGTGCTTACACCTAGACTTAGTAACCAAGAATTGAACAAGTGCAGTGTGGAAGTGCTAGCCTCAGTTTGTCAGATTTCAAAGGGATCTCAAGGGTCCCAAAGCAGTGCTCACACTAATGGGGCAGAACTTAACGGTTTAAGAATAAAGTGAAGTGAATGAGGTGATTTGAAAAAGAGTTGAGTTAAGAAAGCATTTCTAGAAATAGTTTATTCGAAATAGGTTTACATATCAGTAAGTGAGTGGCTTAGGAAAATAGTTTTGAAAAGAACAGGGGATAACCAGCACCAAACAATACACAGAACATAGAGAGACAACCACAAACAAGGAGGCGGGGATTGGGGACATATAGGTCGTACATAGAGACAGGTTTGTATAGAAGTCAACATTAGAGAAGTACTAAAGTATCACAGGCCTGTACAAACACCTAAACAGTCACAGACATAGTTTTTCACAAAGAGTTCATGCCAAGAACATAATAGAAACAGATTGAGGGAGTACCAAAGAGGACAGTACATGATAAACATAGTTGCACATATGTTTAAGAAGAGGTTCAGGGTATAGCATAGAGACTAAGTAATATGTGGTGCATGTTGTAGTATACTAGGAATTGAAGAATACATAAGTGAAGCAAAATCATGTTGAAACATGCAGGGGAGGGG
>ML368597.1:0-11858 GCA_005239525.1 Nicotiana knightiana | reverse complement strand
AGTTGCTACTTGATTTCATAGATGATTCTGAGGAAACAACCAAAGAGAAGGATCAACTATCTAAAGAATGTGCAATGCTAAAAGCAAAGTGCATAAACCTGGAAATTAGAGTCGGTGAATCTGAAAAGAAAAACGCTGACTTGTTGAACCAGGTTCATCCACTTGAAACTGAGATTCTAGAACTAAAATCTGAAAACTTAAAGCTAAAGCTAGGATCCAGTAAAAAGGTTGTTGATTATTCTCATATCATGTTAGAAGAAAACGTGGGAAAACTAAAAGATAAGATGTATGCCAAGGATGAACAGATAAGAACTCTTAATGAAGAACTTGGCAAAGTCAAACATGAATTAGATCGAACTTGTAAATGGAATAAATCCTCTGATGCCCTGATATGGCTTCAAGAGAATCATAGTAGCAACAGGAGAGGGATTGGCTTTGGAAGTCAATTGCCCAAGTGGGATCCCAAAAGCAAGTATCTCACTCTCCCTGAGAATAAAATCTGCACCCATTGTGGTAAGACTGGGCACTACAAATATGAGTGTACTGCAAAAGAGCAGGCCAGTCGAAGAAATGAGAGGTTTGTAAAAAGGAAAAACTGGCTACCAAATTGGGCCAGGAAAAATTTGATTCATCCATTCTCTCATAGAAAAGGACCCAAACTAGTTTGGGTTCTTAAGACTAACCTTTGATTCCTTTTGTAGGTTC
Organism: Nicotiana knightiana; assembly: GCA_005239525.1. Lineage (NCBI taxonomy): Eukaryota > Viridiplantae > Streptophyta > Magnoliopsida > Solanales > Solanaceae > Nicotiana > Nicotiana knightiana. The sequence continues at coordinate 11,153 of ML368597.1, read as the reverse complement.
AAGTGAGAGGAGGTAGCCAGATTTGGTACTTGGATAGTGGTTGCTGAAAGCATATGACTAGGAACATGGAACAGTTCCTTTCACTTAAAAGTTTCAAAGGAGGAAATGTCTCCTTTGGAAACGGAAAGAAAGGTGAAATCATTGGGGATGGTAATGTAGGTAAGGATGATACAATATCTATTGAACATGTATATCTAATAGATGTCTTGAAATATAGTCTGATCAGTGTATCACAACTATGTAACAGAGGTAACCTGGTTGCTTTTACTTCCACAAAATGTTTTGTGATTAACCTGCTTACTGACAAGATTGTTTTGCAGGGAAAAAGAATGAATAACATATATGTCATAGACTTGTCCACACTGTCTGAAAATGAACTCATTTGTCTAAGTATTTTGGACAGTGATCCCCTCCTGTGGCACAAACGACTTGGTCATGCAAGTCTAACTCAGCTTAACAAACTAGTCTCTAAGGACTTAGTGGTAGGACTTCCTAACATTAAGTTCAAGGAAGGCAAATTTTGTGAGGCATGTGCCAGGGGGAAGCATATAAGGTCCTCTTTCAAAAGTAAGAAAATAGTCAGTACCACTAGGACGTTGGAACTGGTTCATATAGATCTATGTGGTCCTATGAACTTTGAGTAGAGGTGGTAAGAGATATGTGATGGTTCTAGTTGATGATTTTCAAGGTTCACTTGGACCTTATTCCTGGCATCTAAGGATGAAGCATTTGATATGTTCACCTCATTTGTCAAGAAAACTCAAAATCAATTAGGACATCAACTAGCATCAATAAGATCTGACCATGGTACTGAATTTGAGAATGCTAAGTTTGTTGAGTTCTGTGATGAACATGGTGTTAATCATAACTTTTCTGCTCCTAGAACCCCACAGCAAATTGGGGTTGTTGAAAGGAAAAACAGATCTCTGGAAGACATGGCAAGAACCATGCTCCTATCCAGCAAACCACCTCACAGCTTCTGGGAAGAAGCAATAAACACTGCTTGTTACATAATCAATAGATGCATGACCAGACCTCTGGTAGAGAAAACTCCCTATGAATTACTTAAAGGGAGAAAGCCCAACATATCCCACTTTAGGGCTTTTGGATGCAAGTGTTTTGTACATAATAATGGCAAAGATTCCCTAGGAAAATTTGACCCCAGAAGTGATGAGGGAGTATTCTTGGGATATTCATCACATAGCAAAGCTTATAAAGTGTATAATAAAAGAACTATGTGTGTAGAAGAAAGTATACATGTTGTCTTTGATGAAACTAACATTCTTGCTGAGAGACAGGAACCTGAAGATGAGGAGCTTGGACTGGTAAGAAGCAGTGATCACACTGAAGCAAGCATGAAAGGTGGAACATGAGATGGACCAGGTTCAACTACCCTAAGCATCATGACAGGGGGAACTCAACATATGCAACCTGGCCCTGATCCTGCTGTACATGAACAAGACATCATGGAATCATCTAGGAATGAACAACTGGTACTTAAGCCACAAAAATATCAGATTTCTCACCCTCTTGAGAACTTCATAACAGATCTGGCATCTGGAATCAAAACAAGATCATCCTTGAAAAATCTGTGCGCGTTTGATGCCTTTCTATCCATGATCGAACCAAAGAACATTAGGGAAGCCCTACAAGATGTTGATTGGGTAAATGACATGCAAGAAGAGCTGAATCAGTTTGAAAGAAGTCAAGTATGGCACTTGGTACCCAGGCCATTTGATAGATCTGTAATTGGCACCAAGTGGGTCTTCAGGAACAAGCTTGATGAGGATGGAACTGTTACAAGGAATAAGGCAAGATTAGTTGTTCAATGAGATAGTCAAGAATAAGGAATTGACTATGATGAGACCTTTGCCCCTGTGGCAAGACTGGAGGCAATCAGACTTCTTGTATCATTTGCTGCACACATGGAATTCACTCTTCATCGGATGGATGTTAAGAGTGCCTTTCTAAATAGCTATCTGAAGGAAGATGTATTTGTCAAGCAACCTCCAGGGTTTGAAAGCAAGGAGTCACCTAACCACGTATACAAACTCGATAAGGCTCTATATGGTCTCAAAAGGCACCAAGAGCATGGTACGAACGATTATCAAAATTCCTGCTAGAACATGGGTACAAACGAGGCAAAATTGATAGTACCTTGTTCTTAAGGGAAAAAGTTAAGGATCTCATGGTTGTGCAAATATATGTGGATGATATCATATTTGGAGCGACTTCTGAGAAATTGAGCAAGGAATTTGCTATGCTAATGGGAAGTGAGTTTGAGATGAGTATGATGGGTGAGCTAAACTTTTCTTAGGCTTGCAAATTAAGAAAAATCCAAATGGAACGATGATCCACCAAAAAAAGTATGTGAAAGAATTGCTCAAGAAGTTTAAAATGGAAGACTCAAAAGAAACACTCCCATAGTCACAGCTACAAAATTCGATGTGGATGAACCTGGTTCATCTGTTGATCAGAAGCTATATAGAGGGATGATTGGGTCTCTATTGTATCTCACTGCCAGTAGACCTGATATTGTGTTCAGCGTGGGATTGTGTGCTAGATTTCAGGCAAACCCAAAGGAGTCCCACCTCACTGCAGTAAAGAGAATTTTGAGATATTTGAAAGACACCACTGATTTATGACTTTGGTATCCTAAAGGTAGTAATTTCGACCTTGTAGGATATGCTGATGCTGATTATGCAGGATTCCTGGTTGACAGGAAAATTACTTCAGGTAGGGCTCACTTTTTGGGTTCATGCTTGTGTCTTGGGCTACCAAGAAACAAAATTCAGTAGCCTTGTCTACTGTTGAGGCTGAATATGTGGATGCAGCCTCATGTTGTGCCTAGTTGTTATGGATCAAACAACAACTCATGGACTTTGGTATTGATGTGGGATGCATTCCTATATATTGTGATAACACTAGTGCTATTAGTATGACGAAGAACCCGGTTCATCACAAAAGAACTAAGCACATAGATGTTAGACACCATTTCCTAAGGGATAACTATAAAAAAGGAATGATCTCAATCGAATTTTGTGCTACTGATCATCAAATTGCTAATATATTCACTAAAGCACTTAGTAGGGAGCATTTTCAGAGAAACAAGCTGGAATTAGGGATGATTAAGATCACCTGATTGATTTTTTTTTTTTATATATAAATGAATTTTTTTGGCTAGAAAATTTTAATTAGGTACTTAATCAGATTTATAATTGCTCAGCATCATATCTTTATTGCCATACTCTTATGCCATGTATTAATATGATTCCCTGAATGCTAATAATGTTTATCTATCTTTGAAAATTGAGGCAAATTAAAGATGGAAAAAGGGTCAAAATTGACCCTCTACTATTGTTTATTAGTTACTTGTGCCACCCGTTACACTTTTCGGCCATTCTTGTCCTTACCGTTAATGATGTTTGAAAAAATACCCCTAACCCTAACATTTTGACACTGTGGCAGCTGACCACATCAATTTTATCCATGTCAGCTGCCATGTCAATATTTTAAAAATAAACCGTAGTGTTTGAAGATGTTACAGAATGTTCAACACCAACTTTTGCAATCGCCGGCCCGGCTTGGCCTGCCAACTCCCAGTTCACCTTCTCTTCAAAACCCAACTGCTCCTCATAAGTTCTCCTCGTAAGTGTTGCAATATCTTCAACCCCAGCAACAGGCAAATATATCAACATATTCACGTGTTGTGGCACGCGCCTCCATTCCACCCCCAATGAACAAAAACTCGAGTACACATTTACCATTTTTGCCAAAACATTACAAAGCCATTGGAAATTAAAAAAAGAAGAAGGAAGAGTTCAAGAAACAAGGTGTCAGATGATGGAAAAGGAATTATGTGTTGCCGCCGTGTAAGGATTTGGAAGCAGAAGGTGGCGATGAAGATAAAAAATATTTCCGGTTCGTCGACTCATCTGCGACCTGTCCAAATCGGGGTCAGTTCATAGCGTCGCCACCGTATAGGGCGGTGAAGTAGAAGATAAGTTGAATAACACCTATCTCTAAACCTCATATTTTTTATTTTTTTGCCGACATTAATGGACGTTGAAGAATTTCTTAACCTCTTCAATTCTTACTGGTTTGAATCTGAAATACTCAAACCCATACAACCCTTTTCAGAAATCTTCAAAATCATTAGCAACCTAAATCTTGAATCCAATGAACCAATTCTTGAACAACCAAAACTTTCAAAGACTCCAAATTTTATGGTCATATCTCAAAGTGACCAAGTTTAAGCTGTAAAGATTGCGCTTTTCATTCAGAAAACTCACCAAAATCTGTTCTTGTTGAGCCTACACTTCAGCCAATTCTTTCTGGTAAGGAATGTAAGCACACACACCTTTTTGGGGATTTTTTTAATTTGTTGATTTAGTAAAAAAGTGTAATAAATAAAATATATTTTTAAATAGTGACATGGAAGCTGAAATGGATAAAATTGATGTGGTCAGCAGCCACAGTGTCAAAATGTTAGGGCTGGGGGTATTTTTTAAAACTTCACTAACGGCAGGGACAAGAATGACCGAAAAATATAACGGGTGGCACAAGTAACCAATAAACAATAGTAGAGGGACAATTTTGACCCTTTTTCCCTTTAAAGATTTCTAACAGGATGAACCTAGTTCATCTATGATGATTCATCTGACTGACAAGGTACATACTCTTCTCCATATAGTAATTCAATGACAGTCACACATGAGCAGGATTCTATCTATATTTGGTTCATTCCTAAGTCTTTGTACTAATCCATAAATGAACCCGTTCCAAGGAGTCACATCAACACTCAATTAGCCTAGAAATATGGAACTCTCAACTGTCAAATCAATGACACTCCTACAACTATGAGACTTCCACTTGAATAAAAAAAATTTCCGTTGTAAAATTAATGGCCATATGTTATAAAAGGCAATCATTACTCCTCTCTTCATAAAGCTACCTTCAAACCAAGTTTAACTCATATTACACAACCCAAAACTTGCAACTCGTCCTTTTCTCCTGCAAAGCATAAAAATGTCTTCACCTCCACCAGCTTCTTTGTCTAATTCCTCACCAAATCGTGATTACGATGGAGGACATTTTGAATCTGTCTCCAATTCTCCATCTGTTTACAGCTCCGAATCACCAGAAATTCCATCATCCCCTGAAAACACATCCATTCTTGAACCCACTCTAAACCCTACTCCTGCCCCCAAGAATCGTCGTGTTAAAGTTCTTGCCCGGAAATCTGTTGCTTCTGGGGATAGGGAAAAATTCTTGGAGGACCTTATTAAAGCAGACAAAAGTACTAAATCAGATTCATCCAGTGAATCATTTAAATCAACTAACGAGGAAGAAGCACCTGGTTCAACCAGTTCTGAAAAAGGTAATCTTGAAATCGATTCTGAACTTATTTCTACTGGTAAAAGATTCTGTTGGTAGGGTCTGTTATTGATGTCGAAATACCTGGAAGGAAGAAGGGTGGGAGAAAAGAAATAATTATTTAGAGAGAGGGAGAAGAAGGTGTGAGGGGATCTAGGGAGGATGGTGCCACGCTGTTTATCCGTGGTCCCATTCCTGAAACCATGGGAGAAAAAGTCACTGATTTAGGAGGAAGCATAGTTGAGGAAGTTGCAGCAGGTCTTACAAGTACGAAGAAAGGTACAGATGAACCTGTTTCATCGGGGGAAGAAACATTGGCTGAAAGGTTGAAAAAACTGGGGGACTCTTATAACCCCAAGAGAAGAAGGAGTCAGAAACCCAAGAAGGCAACTCACCCAGTTCCTTCAAAGAAAAGGAAAATTTCTGAAGTTGCTGATGTTTCTGCTCCAAAAGTTAGAGCTACTCGTAGCACTGTGAGAGAAGAAGAAGAGAAATTAGAAAATGCTCTGAAGGAGAGCAAGAAGAAGAGGGTAGCAAAAGGAAAAGCAAAAGTTGGAGAGCCTGTTGAGGCTATTGAGATTGAAGAGACTGGGTTGGACCTGGTCCAATAGGAGGAACAACCCGCTCCAGGCGTGGATGATACACCAAAACCCACAAAGGCTAAGGCTTCTTCAAAGAAGTCAGCTAGGATATCTGTCGCACCAACAAGATCTGTTAAGAAGACCAGGGCCAAGCCAAAGAGAGCGAAAGTTGTTTATGATGATGATGCAGACTGAAGTGGAGAGGAGGAGAAGGAAATTGGAGGGGTGACTGACAGAGTTACCATGTTTGGAAAAAGAACAATACTAAAGGGTAAGCTGGTGAAGGATTTAGAGGAGCCTGGTAGCAATGGAAACTCTGGAGGTGCAAGGATGGAAGGACCTGGTCCTTCGCATGGGAGGCAGGCTGGCAAAAGCTAAGTTGGTAGAGTTTATGGGGAATGCCAGTGTCAAGGAAGGCAGGGCCACGTATAGGGTCAAAGAAATTGAGGTTTCCTTTGATATTAAAGAACTGGGTGTTATTCTTAACATACCAGCTGAGGGCTATGAGGACTATACAAGGAAGAGATGGCCTTGTCTAGATGGGATGGCCTCAGCCATTGACATCACCAAGTTCTTTAGTGATAGTGTGAAGGAGATTGAACCCATGCCAGTTTACAAGAGTGAGATGAAGCCCGAGCATAAGCTACTCTTTGGGTTCTTCATCAAGTTCCTACCGCCTAGACAAGAAAGAAGGCACATGGAAAATTATATGGATTTACTTTGATGGAATGCTTGTATAGGGGAAAGCAAATTAATTGGCCAGCTTTTATCATCCAACTCTTTGAAAGAGTGGTGAATGGAACCAAAGCACACACAATTCTTTATGGCTTCATTCTGACAGCAGTGCTTGCACATTTTGGGGTTCCAGTAAGGAAGGCTGAGATGGCTACGGCCAAAGATTATTTTGGGAAGGAAAATTTGCTTACATGTGACTACAATGTCAATGTTCCTGTGGATGAACCTGGTTCATGTAGGAAGCAACCAGTCAACAACAGAGTTAGAACTTTGGTGCAAGAAAACGAGATTAAGGATATGGAGATCCTTCATTTGAAGTCTCGTGTGATTGAGGTTGAAGAAGAGCGGGATGCTCTTAGAGCTGAATTAGCAACGGAGAAAGAAAATAATGAGGGTGTTCTTCAGCAGATGCTGTCTCTCCTACAATCCAAGTCCACAATCGCCACTGCACCTTCCCATCCTTAGGCTTCTCAAAGCTTCCATAACCCATCTTAAGACCAGTTATCAATTTCAGTTCTTTTTATTTTTTTGCTCATGGTTGGATTGTTTTTATTTTTCTGTATGGTGGTTTATTATCATTACTTATCAATGAATTTTGCTTTTAGTTATTGACCTGTCTCAATTTCTGAGTTAGCTAACATTTATTGGTTTCTTGTGTTGATTAATCATGTTTTGCACCTGCAGTTGCCTCAGGCCATGAGTAATAANAGTTAGCTAACATTTATTGGTTTCTTGTGTTGATTAATCATGCTTTGCACCTGCAGTTGCCTCAATGGCCATGAGTAATAATTAATAAAACTGGTAAGTATATCATTTTGCAAACTTTTCGATGATGCCAAAAGGGGGAAGATAGTTTGTGCTGAACTTTTCAAAAATAGTTTTGAAGTTTAAAGTGATATTTATAACCTAATGAACCTGGATTCTCTATGATTAATGCTTAAAACAATACAAAGTTCTTTGAAGTGTATACAGGATTAAGCACAGAGTTTGTCATCATAAAAAAAGGGGGAATTTGTTGACCCATGTCACTGCATAGTTTTGAAGATTGACAAAAGGCTGACCAGTTGAACCAGGTCCATCAGAGCACACATCTTGAACTAACTAGCTGGCACATGAACCGTATATGCTTAGGAGATGTTTTGAATATGAAATATCAATGAACCAAGAGATTGTCTCCTAATGCGAAAATGTTTCAAACTGATCTGATTAATTGAAGTCGAATTCAACAAGGAAAGTAACAAAAGAAAGGAAGTTGAGTTTGGTTGGAATTGGTTCACCCAGGTAGAGTTGAACTAGAATTGGAAGATAAGCTCAACGACTGACTCTATAAATACTTGATGTATTTCTGCCGGAATTCAACACGCACAAAGCTGAAGTGAATCAAAGTCTGAAAGTAAAATTCTCAGAGTTATTTTTGCTAGCAGAATCATTGTGCGATGCAACGGCTACAGTTCAACTAGAAGAACCAGTTCCATCTGATTGATTATTGAGTCTAGTTGATTGTAGTAGGAGTTTTTAATATTTTATCTTTCAGCTTTGATAGAAGCAATTATAATAGGTACATATTATTCAAGTTAGAGTTAACTTGAGGTGTGTAGAAATTAGCTAGAGGCTAGTTACCACAAAGGGATTAGAGTTAGTCCTAGGATTACAAAAGAGTTTATTTTGTAAGTCCGCTTGGCTCAGAGTTTTTAGTGAAGAGTTGAGCAAATCCTACTAAGGAGTAGGTCGTGGTTTTTTCACCTTTTAAGCCAGGTGTTTTCCACGTAAAAATCTCTGTGTTTTTACTTTACTGCTTTTTATTATTCCGCAACAGTAGTAGTTGGAACACCAAGAAGAACCAGGTTCTTCTACTGAGACAACACTCAAAAATTGGGTACCACACAAATTAACCTATCTTCTTGTGTGGTATTGAAGTCTAAAACATCAGGTACTCAATTCACATCACGCTTCTGTAGAGCCGTACAACAGGAGTTGGGTATTAGGGTGGAGCTGAGCACAACCTTTCACCCTTAGACGGACGGGCAGTGTGAGCGCACGATTCAGATTCTTAAGGATATGCTACGTGCTTGTGTGATGAAGTTCGGAGGGTCACGGGACCAGTTCTTGCCACTTGCAGAGTTTGCCTACAACAACAGTTACCAGTCCAACATTCAGATGGCACTGTATGAGGCTTTATACGGTAAGCAGTGCCGGTCCCTAGTGGGTTGGTCTGAGCCGTGCGAGGCCTGATTGTTGGATACATATTTGGTCTAGGATGCCCTGGATAAGGTGAAGGTGATTCAAGAGAGGCTTCCCACATCCCAGTCCAGGAAGAAGAGTTACGCGGACAGGAAGGTTCGTGATTTGGCATTTATGACTGGTGATCGGGTTTTTCTTCGGGTATCACTTATGAAGGGCGTTATGAGGTTCGGGAAGAAGGGTAAGCTAAGTCCGAGGTTCATTAGTCCTTTTGAGATATTGTGGCGCATTAGGGAGGTTGCTTATGAGCTTTCCTTGTCTCCCAGCCTAGCAGGAGTTCATCTGGTATTCCACGTTTCTACGCTCCGGAAGTATCACAGTGATCCGGCTCATGTTTTGGATTTTAGCTCAGTCTAGTTGGACAAGGATCTATCTTATATTGAAGAGCCAGTAACCATTTTGGATAGGCAGGTCAAAAAACTCAGGTCAAAGAATATTGCATCAGTAAATGTCCAGTGGACGTGTCAGCCGGTCGAGGAGGCGACTTGGGAGACCGAGCAGGATATGCGCAGCCAATACCCTCATCTTTTCACAGTTTCAGGTATGTCTTTATGCTTGTTCGATGCTCATTCGAGGATGAACAATTATCTTAAGAGGGGGAGAATGTAACGACCATGGGGCATCCCGGATCCCCTAATAACTGCTTTCCCCATGTTTGTTTCTTCTATTGGGACTTGCTGGAGTGATAAGTTATGGAATTCGGAGATTTTGGGACACTTAGTCCCTAATTATGAGTTTAAATCTTAGAATTTGGACCGTAGTCCGAACTGTGTGAAAATGGATACGGAATGGAATTATGTCCACTCTGTTAGCTCCGTTGAGTGATTCTGAGGTTAACAGCGCATCTGAAATGTGTTTTGGAGGTCGGTAGTAGATTTAGGTTTGAATTGGTGAAAGCTAGATTTTTCGGCAATTTTGGCCGATAGGGGAAATTTTTATATCGAGCTCGAAACGGAATTCTGGAAGTGGCTGTAGGTTGTAGTTTCATTTGTGACCTGTGTGTCAAATTTGAGGTCATTCGGACTAGGTTTGACGTGTTTCAACATCGTTTTGTAGAATTTGAAAAAATGCTAAGTTCTTAGGCTTGAATCCGTGTTTAATTCATGTTTTTGGTATTATTCGATGTGGTTTGAAGGCTCGACTAAGTTCGAATGATGTTATATGACTGACTGGTATGTTTGGTTGAGTTCTCGGGGGCCTCAGGAGTGTTTCAGATGCTTAGGGGAGTTCGCAGGTGCGACTCATAGATGCGATGGGGAATTCGCAGATGTGGAAAAGCCCAGGGCATGCTGGGCTCGCAGATGCGGCTGGTTGTCCGTAGAAGCGGAGCCGCAGATGCGACCCAGTGGTCGTAGGTGCGGACCCAAATGTTTAAGTGATTTTTGCACCTGCATTGAATTTTCCACAAGTGCAGGACCACAGGTGCGGCCCCATGAGCCGCAGATGCAGAAATCGCTGGGCAGAAATAGGAAATTCGAGGGTTTGAAATTTCATAACGCAAAAATCGACTTGGAGCTCGGTGGGAGATGATTTCTCGAGGGTCTTTGAAGGAAAATCATTGGGTAACAGATTCTAACTCTATTTTGATCATAATACAATAATCTATTATTGTTTTCTTCTTCTAATTGAGGAATTTGAGGGTAAAAGTTTGGAAATGGGGGGGAAAGTTCCCCAATTGAAAATCCAAGATTTGAGTGAGATTTTGACGTTGGATTTTGATGATTTTTGTTTGAGTGTTCTAGTTAGTGAACGGGTGTTCATAATTTGTAAATTTTACCCGATTCCGAAACGTGTGCCCGGGGGACTTTTTGGGGCGATTTTCTTAATTTCGCATTTTAGCTTTGAATAGATTAGTTGAATTAGTTACTTATAGCTATATTTACATTATACAATTTATTTGAATAGATTCGGGCCATTCGGAGTTGGATACTCGTGGCAAGAGCGTGGTTTCAAGTTGATTTGAGCGGTTGAAGTAAATGGCTTGCCTAACCTTGTGTTGGGGACTTCTGTTGGTTGATTTCCCAATGCACACGCAAGTGTACGTGGTCGACAAGTAATATAGGATCTTAAGTCCAGATATCGTACCCACAGGGACTTGTGATTTAACTATCCACTAAACTAAACTCAAACAAACATTTAACTAGAATTAATCTAGAGTAGTAAATCAAAAGATTAAATAGACAACTAACTTAAAGATGAATTCAAGGTAAATTGTTATTC
>ML368594.1:38305-102088 GCA_005239525.1 Nicotiana knightiana | reverse complement strand
ACTGTTATCAAATAAAAACAGTTACAAATAAGAAAACATTTCCCTCGCACTTATTAGAAAACTATTTCCAAAATAGTTGCGGATAAAAACCCTAATCTTTACAAAAACTGTTACTAACAAAAAATAGTTGTTTTCTTGTATTAATATCGAAAAACTGTTACCTATGAAAAACAGTTACGAAATACAAGAGTATATCAAATCTGTTAAACAAAAACAGTTGCAAGCATGAGTTTTAGACGATAATCAAACACGTGTAAAATGTCATGGAGGTTCAAACAAGAAAAACTTTCCTTGGAAACATTCTTAAACATGTGTAAAATTCCTATCACTCTATTGCATTATCATGAAGTTGAGACGTCTTCTTCATGTCAATTATAAAGGGCCCTCTTCCATAAACTATGCCTACTACAAAAAGGCACACATTTGATATGACACCGTGCCTATTACAAAAAAGGTACGAGTAGTCTAAAGCATTCCCCATGCAAAACTCGAAGGTAAAACTAATACCGCGAAAAATGAAGCATGCAAAAGACTTAAAGAGTGAAACAGAAACTCAACAAAAGTCGAACTAACATTTATATATTAAAACGGCTAAAACTAAGTATTAACTTATACTTAGCCGTATAAGATTTTTATATTTACATTGTGGTGCCCCTAAGTTGTCATTTGGGGACTTTAAGGAAATCCAAATTTACCCCCGATGGGACTGGGGGTAACCACCAATTGATACAAAAAAAAGGGGATAAACCAACTAAATCTTTTCAAGAGAGGGGTTGACTTCAGTGGCAGAAGGAGCGGGAGCAACTGGGGATAAAGAGGCATGAGCGGCTGGAATCTCACTATCAGGTGAAGAGAGGTTATGACCTTGTTGGGACTTCTCCATGGCTTCCTTTGTTTTGGATATTTCAACACTAAGGTTAAAACCCTCTTGACTCATTTCCATCAATGTGTCAAGGCGAGAATTCATATACGCCCAGCTCACATCGACAGCAGCCACCTCTTCCAAATCTTCATAATCCTTTGCCCATACTTGAAGCTCAGCTCTCAATCCGTCCTTCTCCGCTTCCGCAGCTTCATGGGCGGCCCTTAATGGAACAATCGACTCCTCTAAAGTTTGAGCTTTGTCTAAAGCCCTACGAAGGTCTTCTTGAGTACGAGTGAGTGATTGCACGAGCTCGCCTGAGTATTCCTCCTTCTGCCCCAACAAGTTCTTCAAGTCTCTAATCTCCTCTAAGGCACGGGACATATGCTCCGTGAATGAAGACTCCAAAACACTCTTATCTTTATCAGCCTGACTGCAAGAAGGCCTCTCTACTGCCAGTTCTGCTGCCATGAGTCTCATCTGCCGCTTCAAGTTACTCATTTCCGCTTCTAAAGCATCCATGTCAATCCTTAGGCTATCATACTATGCTCTCCAATTAGCAACATCGGCCTGCAACTCTTTTATCTCTTGGCAGTGTTTGAAATCCTCTTCATAAGCTCCATGCCTATAAGGTTAATCTACAAGAAATAAACCAGTCAGATATGGTAAATTTCATATACGAGAGTGAAAGAGGATAACTTGCATCATACCTTCAAAGAAGTATGCACGACCTCATTGGCCCATGTACGAGCACCGTGGCTGGCTAGCTTTGCTTTCTCAGAGGGACCTACCAAAGGCTTGAGCCACACTTCGGGCTCACCCGTTTTCTTGAAAAGATTCTCCTCAGCTGGAACCTATATTACCACCTGCCGCATCTCTCTGCTTGAAGACCCTACTTCCCTAACGAAAGGCATGGAAGCAGCCAGAGATGGAACAACAGCAGGCACGGAAGGTTGAAGAGCTGGAGAAGCCACGGGCAAAGCAGCAGGCACAGAGAGTTGAAGAGTTGAAGAAGTTACGGGCAAAGCAACAACAGAAGTTGAAATAGCCAAAGGAACAGACGAAACAACTTCTCTCAAAGAAGCAGGAAAGACAGCAGCCAAAGGGACGTCGTCAGGAGAAAGATCAACACCCTCATGAATAGGGGAATGTGAAACATCATCAAGGACAGTGGGCTCAATCATAGACACGGAAGGCAAGGTTAAGGTTGTAAGCTCATCATCTAAAATCATTCGCCTTCTCCGTGGCATGTGCACTAAAGCACCCTCTTCTTCTTCTTCTACAGAACGAGACTCACTAATCTTCCTCTTCGAGGAAGATGGACCAACAATAATTTCCCGGGCCTGAGCCAAGGACATCTTCGGGATAGATGAAGAAGACAACCCACGAGCAAAGAATCCTATTAAAAGGGAAAAACTTAAACGACAAAAAAAAGACTCGAGTAAGGAAAGAAGCAAGAACAAGAGCTTCACTTACCGTGGGTCTTTACTTGCCAACCATACCTCCCATCGAGGTACTTCCAAGATCTCTCTTCTGAAGGAGCAACAAACAACAATTTTTCTACCCAATCACGAATACTGAAGACTTTCTCAACAGTATTCATGATTGCTGAGAGAAGAAAAAACAGACACGGTGTTGATAAAACATCTCAAATCAAAACAAGAAAAAGTAAATGTGAGCTAAAGCATACTAACGTGCGCGATTCCACTTCTTAGGGAAGGAAAGATTTTCTTCACCCACTAAACCAACAGTGGGTACAGCAACACAGGAGGTACCAACCCCTATCCTTATCATCTCCAAGGGTTATCAGCACTCTTTTGCTTCTAGCAGTCAGAGTAAAACCCCTTCACGAAATAAGGTAGGAGAGTAGAGGTGAATAAGATGGTTGAAGGTAAAAGGAACCGAGGCTAAAGAAGCCAAACTCTTAAGACATGCGACAACTCTCCACACAAGCAGGCCAACTTGTCCTAAGAAGATATTGAAAAAATGGCAAAATTCAATTATAACTGGATCAATGAGGGTTCTAAACCTTGAAGTGAAAGGATACATATAAACAAAAGAATATACCTTCTTTTAAGACGTTATTCTTTGATTACTATTCGGAATATAGACAGGAAAGTCAGTCCTCCAAAAGCACTCCCTACGAACAAGGGAAATCTGACCCTCAGTTATAAGGGTTGGATATCTTTCGACACTATCAAGAGAAGAAGATTGATCTACAAGAACTTGACTATCCCTAGCAAAAACAAATTCAGCAGGGACAATTTCATCGACTCCAGGTTCACGAAGGCGTTTGCCTCTACCTCTAAACAAATACCGAGAAACCCTAAACCTCAGAGAAATTGGAGATCTAGTGGAAGGAGGAGGAACTATCTGAGAAGAAGATGAGCCCCTCGAAGGAGTGGATCCCAGACTTCTAAGTCTACCACCTATCCGACTCCTAGTCGGAGCAGAAGATGGTGTTAAACTTTCAATATCTATTACTCTTTGAGGTTGGTTTGAAGAAGACATGTTTACAAAGGCAAAGAAGAAAGTTCTTTACAAAAGACAAAGTTAGAAAAGTGTTTCGTGGAAGCAAAGAAAAGAAAAAAATGTATTTATACTTGAAGAAAACCGTCAAACACGAAGAAAAAGAAATATAATGATGAAAAGTCATAATTGAAGATGTCACTTCGGGACTAGCACAGCCACAAAAAGCCCTAAAAGGTGCCGAGTAAATGCAAAACCAATCCGGAAAGGACACGTGGTATGAGCATTAAATGGAAGTGAGNGACACAGGAAAACGTGACAGCTGGATGTGATTCTTTGAAGAGGTACGGTACAAAGAGACACGGTTTAGTAAACCCACGAACTTATCAGCCACGGGAAACTCAACTTGATCAAAACGGGAGAGAGACACGGTCAGAATGAATCTAGACAAAGCTACGGGTAGATTCAAAGACCCATAATTGATTACTCGAACATTATATAACCGAACCCCAATTACCATTATCCTTTGTAACGCCTCATTAATGTCATAATTAGTCAGTAATGAGTAACCATAGCAAGAGTCGTACGTTATAAGAATCTCCTATATAAGGGAGGGGAATACAACTTTTAAAGGCATCTGATTCTCGAATACAATTAACTTCGATTTTCTATATTTCTGCAATATTGTCTATTATACATTTTTCTCCATTACCTTGATTATCAGTAACCCATATTCATCTTAAAAATAAGCTTTAGTCAAAGGGTCTAATTCTTTGGTTAAACAGGTAACTGATTGTTTATTTCCAGTGTTTATTTGGATTTCAGTGCCTTATATATACTGTTACTTTACTACCTTTACATGCCTACCGTGTTCATTATATGTTGTTATTTAATTTGCTGGCCCTTAGTGAGTGTATAATTCGACCTCTCGTCACTAACTCTCTGAGGTTAGGCGGGCGACTTACCGAGTACACATTGTGTTGTACTCATGCTACACTTTCTGTGCATTTTTATTGCACAAGTACTTTCATAACAATGTGGAGGATCGGAGACTTAGGCAAGCTGCATCACCCGGAAGCGATTCGCAGCTGACAGAGTCTCCCTCGTTCTGTATTTGTTTTCATTTTAAATTTCCTAGTCCAACTTGAATTTCGGACAGGTTTTGTGATGAAACTATAAATTCTTAGAAATTGCTCATGTACTTGTGACACCGCGTTCTGGGATGTGTTGGGTCATATTTGTTAAAGTGTAGTATTCAAACCATTGTTTTTAACTAACAGATTTTTATTTTGTTAATATGTAATAAAGTGAAAGGAAATGTTTTCATAAATGTTAAAATCGGAAAGTTATTTCGATTAATTAATGATTTGGCTTGCCTGATATTGATGTCCGGTGCCATCACGACCTTATGGATTTTGGGTCGTGACAACATGGTATCAGAGCTCTAGGTTCCCTTAGGTCTCACGAGTCATGAGCGAGTCTAGTACAGTTTTGCGGATCGGTACAGAGACATATGTACTTATCTTCGAGAGGCTACAGGCCTGTTAGGAGTACTTCCCTTCTTTATTTCCTCATCATGTGATTTGATTCCTTTGAGGCTTATGCCTATGTTTATTCCTACTCAATCTTACACGTCGCGAAGCGCTTGCTATGAATCAGGAATTTGAGGAGTTGAAATGGTGATACGGATGTAATTCGAGATGTTTCCATGTATAATTTGTTGGGGTTGTTGTTATGGCCCTGCAAGAGAATAATATGTTGTTTTTAGCTCAGTAGCTGTGTTTTCTGGGAGCCTTAAGGCTATGCTCAGGTAGTGATGATGCTTGCGATTAGTTATCGCACGATGTCGATATGATGATAGAATGCTTACCCATATGTTGGGGGTGATGAATGGTTTGAAGGGAGGTCTTCTCAGCGTGTGATCTCGAGATTTTGGTATTTTAGTTCCGGCAGAGGAGAAGCATTTGGATTATGAAAGGTCCGGTTGGGGTTGATAAAGTAGTAAGACTTGGTGTCTTCAAGTGAGGTGGGATATGCACCTGTGACGTGTAGTCGTCGTCATTGATCGAATGGAATGTGTTAAGTTTGGCGGTGTTATGGTTTCTTCGATTGCATGGGGTCAGAGTATTGAGAAGAAGTATTGAAGAATGCGGTTGGCAGAGATCGTGAGGTGTGGTGGTTCAGTACCGGATAAGTGTTGATAATGAAGGCAACTAGAGAAAGATGATCTCCAGAAAGCTTGAAGTCGTGGTGATCTGCTGGTTTGAGAGCTACAGGGAATGATTCTGGAGTGAGGCTAGGCGGTGGTTCCATTTCTAGGAGGCCAGGCGTAAGAAGCGGAAGTCGAGCAGTTGCAGTGTGTGGGAGCGGCATCATAGCTTGGAATTTGAAGATATTGTCGCACATTTAATGGATGTCCATGAGGACAGGACATACTAGTAAGTTGGTAAATGAAGCAGGGCGTAGGATGGGGTATTGAAGTCGCAAAGAGCGTGCATTTCAGCGTCGTTGAAAGGTGTCCGCGGATGATTTCCACAGGTGGGTTATCTTTTGTGAATATGTTAGCGATGGCGGGGTTGGCAGGTCTCGGTGGGGGGTTCTAGTGGCTATTCGGTAGGAGGCGGAGTGTGTGAATGACGCTAGAGAGTTTGAGTATTTAGGGAGTGCTAGCAAGAGAATTTGGAAGAATTGGATAGATTGGTCAAGCAAGATCGTGTTATCAAAGGAGAAAGGATCTCGGCAAGGTCTAGAGTGGTGCAAGGAGTAGCTTCAGGCTAAGTGGGGGAGTCTCACCATCTGCAGTTGGGTTGTAGGGTTGTCTTCTCATAGGGTTGCGGATTGTCGGCGTATTGGCAAGTTATTTCAGCTAAGGGAAAGGAGTAAAATGGTGATTGTGCGTGGGACTTGATGATTATGTGCAAAAGTTGGCCCTGTTGGGCCAGGGTTAGGCTTTGGAAGATTCACAATTTATGCTTAAGGCATGGGCGAGTTGTAAGGATAGTGACTCAGTCACATGTTTCATTGAAAATGGTGTTCCTGTGCTAGGAGAGCCTTGGAGTTGATTGTATTCGGGGCCAGTCAGAGTGGGTGACTCTCAATAGCCGTCCCAGTGAGTTCGAAAGTTAAGAATGCGGCATTTAAGGGTTTCAGGCAGCAGTATGATCGAGAATCAAGCTTTTGTAGAGTAATTTTTGAGAAAAAGGAGGATGGTTGGAATGTTCCATGATATGTTTCAGCATGCAAGATAGTATTGGAGGAGTGAGAGAAATAAACTCCGGATTGTAAAAATATTATCAAGGAGGTTATGAGACCGGTTGCGGGATTTAGGCAGCATAGTCTCGTGAATCAAGGTCACTCGGTATGGGTGACGGTTGAGTTTGCTATGAGTTGAAGGAAGTTGCTATTATTCCTGAGGCAAATTGAAGATGATTAAAAGCAAATAAATTGATTAGCCATGGTTGAAATGGCACATTTTCGGCAGTGATCAGTTCCTTCGATGTGATTAAGTTATACATATGGTTTGTGCCGGTGTGTGCGGGGCTTGTCGGTCGTCGTAATAGATTGAATGTGGGAGCATTCAAGTATTATAGCTTGTCAGGTATAGGCGGATCCCAGAAGGGTTATGGTGGTATAGACTACTACTTAAGGATTTGCATATTTGGTGATTGTGGGAATTCACTGGTGTGTTGAGATGGTACTCTTGAATTGAGTTAAGTAAAATGTTTCTATATCATGAAGTGTTCACCCTATTGGTGGTTCAGAAGTTATGATGGAAATTCTTGCACTACCTCATATTGGCATGTTAGGTGCGGTAAACAGTATGTAACTAGGAGTAAGAATCGAGATTACGCTTTGGTGTTAATAAGGATGTCATAAGCTCGAAAGAGCAAGAAAAAGGGATTTGAAAGTTCAGAGTAAGCCGGTGTTATCTTCAGTGTCACCTGAGATTGATATTAGGTGGAAGAGGCTTTGTACCCTGGTCATGGGTTCTTGATGTGTCTTGTTGCCTTGTGTGGAAGGTCGTGGAAGCATGACCGCCTAAAGATTGTATAAGTGTGACATGTAGTCACTTGATGGATTGAAGATTTGGACTGAGTGTAAAGAAGTGCAATGTTGTGTATTTGAGAAGTTATGCCTGAAAGGCGTTCAGTTCATTTGGTTATGGATTGTAGGGTGTTTGTCCCGGGTATGATGGTTGTTCTTGAATATTATGAGAGAAAGTGGGTTAATGTGGACCCAGGTAAAGCTATTAGCCTAGTTTGGTGCGAGCAAGGTAGGCTCGGTGTTTGTGGATAGATTTAAATATGATTAGGGGCTCCGTATGAGCCAGGCATGCTCATTTCAGTAGGGCGCTTTTCATGGAAAAGTATTAGAACATCAGATGTTGCTCCGTCTTCGTCAAATTCATGTGATATTGTGATTGTGTGGTGCGAGTTATGAAACAACTTGATAATTTCCTATGTGTTGAGGTCCCGCATAGTGGGGATGTTATGTGAGCAGGATAGCTCTTGAGATCCAAAGTGTGTATATATATATATCGCACCTCAGTTGTGTTTGAGTTTTGTTGCATAC
Source organism: Nicotiana knightiana (assembly GCA_005239525.1). Lineage (NCBI taxonomy): Eukaryota > Viridiplantae > Streptophyta > Magnoliopsida > Solanales > Solanaceae > Nicotiana > Nicotiana knightiana. Next base: position 94,185 of record ML368594.1, on the reverse strand, counting down.
GGCCAGTCTCCCCAGGATGGCATTATGCACTTAGCGTGCTTATGATCGATATTCAGTAATTTGTAATAGTGAGCAAATCAGCTCTGTATTTATATCTTCTTATGTAAATTCTATGTGTGGATCGGGTGGCACGCCGCCACAGGTATGTTATTTGGATCGGGTTGCACGCCGCAACAGTGTGATGATGAGAAGTGTTAATATATATTTATTTTTCTTATGTTTACTTCCTATTTTCTGAGAAAAGTTCATATTAGTTGTGTGAATTGAATAGTCCCTTCCTGAGTCATTTCTTATTTATCATGGTCGAGTTATGACCTATTGGTGCAATGTGGTATCATGTGAGGCTGTTGGTCATGTTTGGGGTGATTTGTTGTCTGAGCAGTTCATACTGGGTGAGACGAGATTATCGGATCAGGGATCAGTGCGATAAGGTTATGTGAAGTGTATATTAAAGAACAAATACCATTATTCAGGTTCATAATGAAGTGATGATTCTAGTCAAGATGAGGTATTCAAGGATTTGTTAACTCTGCTGTTGGGTATGAATTTCTACACATTTCCTCCGTTGTGGTGGTATCGTCAGCATTATAGCACGATGTATGTATATTTGTTATGAGGTGCATCGGGAGCACCAGATTCGTGAAATTTTGGATATTAAGGTTCAGGGAGTGTCATTGTGGTCAGATGATGAGTTATGCGGTGCATGGTGCTGATTCAGCAAAGGTATGCAGTCATGTTCTGTTATATCGTGTGGTAGTTGATACGGTGTTTATATGTTGGAAGTAAGCCTGACTGAAAAATTTCAAGTGTTGGAACTAGGTTCTGAGCTTATTATATGATAAAAGAAGAATCTTCAAATTTGATTAAGCTAATGTACTCAACTGGGTGGTGGTAGCACGGGCAGGTGCTCGAGGTGTTAAACAGTGATTTCAGATAATTCCAGAGCAGTTCTTAGCACGTTCGAGGACGAAAATCGGTTTAAGTGGTGGAGAATGTAACGACCCGACCGGTCATTTTGAGCTCTAGGTCATCGTTCCGCGATTTGAGGCCGTGAGCAGCTTCGTTTTAGGTATTATGACTCGTGGGTGTGGTCAGAGTTGGNGAATAGCTTCGTATGGTGATTCTGGAGTTTGGAGCGCGATCTGAAGTGAATTTGGATGTCCATAGATCATTTTGGAGTCATTGGGCTAAGGATAGAAATTTGAAGGTTTTTGAGAAATCTGACCGGAGGTGGAAATTTTGATATCGGGGCCGGAATGTGATCCCGGAAGTTGGAGCAGGTTCGTAATTTTGAATATTACTTGTGCACAAAATTTGAGGTCAATCAGACGTGATTTGATAGGTTTCGGCATCAGATGTAGGAGTTGAAAATTTCTAAGTTCATAAAGTTGGGATTTGGGTGCGATTCGTGGTTTCGATGTTGTTTGATGTGATTTGAGGCCTCAATAAAGTCCGCATTATGTTTTGGATCAGGTTAGTATAATTGGAAGGGGTCTCGGTGGCCTCGGGTGGATTCCGGGTGGTTAACTGAAGTTTGAGAGGTTGAAGAAGGCTGAGGTTGATGTCATCTGGTGTGACCGCACCTGCGAGGATTTGGCCGCAGGTGCGGCTTTGACACCGCAAGTGTGAGAGTGGGCAGGCTTGGCTAGGATCACAGGTGAGATGGAATTTCCGCACCTGCGAAGGTGTAGACGCGGGCAATGGGTCGCAGGTGCAGATCCGGCTGGAGGAGAAGGAAGCCGCAGGTGTGGGCTCTTGGGCGCACCTGCGGAAGCGCAGGTGCGAGGGCTGGACCGCAGGTGCGAAAATCGGCCTAGGCAGAATGTTTTAAAACAAGGATTCTTGGTTCATTTTCTTCATTTCTTCTTTGTCTTAGGCGATCTTGGAGGCTTCAAAGAGAGGATCCTTTCATGCAATATCAAGGTAAGTAGCTCCTTCATGCTTCTAAGTTAAATACAAGATTATATGCATGGATTAGGCATGAAAATTGGTAGGAATTTGGGAAATTATTGAAGAAATCTAGAAAATGGAAATTGGATTTTTAGCCATGAATTGAGCATGAATATTTGGCTAAATTGTATATTTGAGTTAGTAAGGCTATGGGTAGAATATATCTTCGTGAAATTTTGAATTCCGGGCACGTGGGCCCGAGGGCATTTTGGTCATTTCACTAAGCGGGGTTGGGAAAGTATATAATTTGAATTTGTTGTGAGTATTAGGATGAATTTTCATTNGCCGGTTATGGAATTTCGGAGCGAGGTAAGTCTCCTTTCTAACTTTGTGAGGGGGAATTGTCCCCCTAGGTGAATTAATTAAGTATATTCTATTATTTTCGGGGGCTACGTACGCACGAGGTGACAGGAGTCCGTGCGTAGCTACTATTATGCCATGTCCGGGTAGCCTAGGACCCACTAGCATGCCTTACCTGTTGTACCTGTGATCTTGTCTGTGATATTAGACTGCTAATATAATCGAAATTGTAATTTAATGACTAAGGAAGATTAGAGTTTATTTTCTAAATCATCTAAAAAGAGAATTTCTTTCTTTCGGGGGAAATTGTATTTCCGAATAAGGTTGTGTTATTAAACGTTATATAAACTCGGCAAGTGAATTTCAAAAAAGGGATTTAAATACTATTTGTGGTTTTTGAAAGAGAAATCGGTCATTTACTTGAGTATTTGTGTTCCCGACGTATTCGGGGTGGATTGTTGATTGTGCATGTCTACATGTGACCGCTTTGCAATTTACATTCTGCGAGCGGAGTGTTATTTCCCCCACTCTCATGGGAGCGGGCCGTACGCCACGGCGGATTTAAAATGCACTTTTGGTACGGGCTGTTCGATCCTCAGCAGTGCATAGACATGATTATTATATTGAGAGATGCACATTTGGTACGGGCCGTTCGATCCTCGGCAGTGCACAGAGATGATTATTATATTGAGAGATGCACTTTTGGTACGGGTCGTTCGATCCTCGGCAATGCACATAGTTGATTATTATGACAGCTCATGCCGGTTGTCCTTATCCCGTATGAGCATGCTAAGTTGTTTAATGTTTTTCATGGATTTTAAAAAGTGACAAGGTTATTTGGGGGAAAACAAAGAGAAAATTGTTTATTTAAAATATTCGGGGAAGAATGAAGAAGTGGTAACTACTTGCTTATTTCCAGTGTTTATTTGGATTTCAGTACCTTATATATACTGTTGCTTTACTACCTTTACATGCCTACCGTGTTCATTATATGCTGTTAGTTAATTTGCTGGCCCTTAGTGAATGTCTAATTCGACCTCTCGTCACTACCTCTCTGAGGTTAGGCGGGCGACTTACTGAGTACACGTTGTTTTGTACTCATGCTACACTTGTTGTGCATTTTTATTGCACAGGTACTTTCATAGAAATGTGGAGGATTCGGAGACTTAGGCGAGCTGCATCATCCGGAGGCGATCCGCAGCTGACAAGTCTCCCTTGTTCTGTATTTGTTTTCATTTTAAATTTCCTAATCCAACTTGTATTTCGGACAGGTTTTGTGATGATTGTATAAATTCTTAGAAATTGCTCATGTACTTGTGACACCGGGTTCTGGGATGTGTTGGGTTATATTTTTTAAAGTGTAGTATTCAAACCATTGTTTTAACTAACAGATTTTTATTTGGTTAATATGTAATAAAGTGAAAGGAAATGTTTTCATAAATGTTAAAACCGGAAAGTTATTTCGATTAATTAATGATTTGGCTTGCCTGACATTGATGTCCAGTGCCATCATGACCTTATGGATTTTGGGTCATGACAGTGACGACATTAATTACTAGATAAATGAAGCATAGAGGTAACTAGCACGCATTGGTAAGGTGGGAACCATGCATGTGATCCTGAGATCTAAAAGAAGTGGGTCTTCCTAGACATGAGACACACGGGAGGCATGATCGGGAGGATGAAGACGCTAGCATTAGTTATCGTTAGGAGGCTACGAGTTATGCATGGGATAGTAACAATTGATCCTCTCCACACCTGTCCTGCCCGGCGATAGTAAGCTCTACGGAGGAGCGGTCAAGTACGTCAAATCGGTTGTCTCCTTGAGTGTAAGGAAAATAAGTTTAGCTCAAAATGGTAAGATTATCTCAACATGGTTGTGATAGAGACTTCAAAAGAATCACATGAAGTTGAATTACACTCCTCAGATTAACTGACACAAGGGATCTATGCCACGTGTGCATGAGGGTGAAAAGGAAGTCAAACACCTATGAGATTATCATCATCCAAACAACTTAACCCTTCCCGATGATTGACCCGATATGAGGTAACTAAAGATATTAAAACTTGTCTTCTGAATTAGAATGCTTATGGTATGTGCAGAAACCTCGAAGCATCTAATCTCAACCTTCTACGAGTGAAACCATATAGCTAGGACATCTTAATATGGGGAAGAAATCATGTATTAGTTAGAGGGGTTCTAGTGGTTAACATGATGCTCCGGGGAGAAAGACAACTAAAACTCCTATCCAATCAGGGAGGTGGAATGCCAAGGATAGAAAAACTCTCCTCACATGACAATGACGAAATCAATGATTCTAGAAGCCGAGAGTGTAAAGGCAACAGAACCCAATGGGACAATACAGAATAATCTTGGAAGGTTTGCAGATGTTCTTAACGAGTTCTCCATAGACCTAAACTCGAGGTGTACCCAGATGCTAATGAAAGACAGAAAAACATAAGAAGTAGGCATTGTCCTATGATATCCCCCAAAGGTACATTTAGTCTTGACGGAGAGCCTATCAAGGGTCCTAATGAGAAAGTAAGTGTTATAGTGACACATAGGAGGACACGTTCTCTCACAGTTATCTAACAAGTGTTGGGAAACTAGCTCGATGTATTCACTAACAGAGGAACATAATTAACACATGTGGTGGAGGTGTAAAGAGAAAATAAACATTTTTTATGAGTTTGTCATGTTTCTGCTATATTAGTTCCCAACTATAGTACAAGACCATGTCACGGACAACCACAATACCAGGAACAAAGTGGGATACTTACCGCGGGATGTCCCAAGTGGACACAGAAGTTATACTAAGATGGAGACACAAGATCTTTCTATGACGGGGATATGAGGATCTCAATCTTCAAAGGGACCTTATGCACACGGTGACCATTTCGATTGACACGCACTCATATGATAGATGTTAAGGCATGCTCTTATGCTACTAGACAATGAGAAGGTTTCATGATGATATTCGCAAGAGTAGAGTGACTATTGAAACCATAGAATCCATATACACCTAGTGAGAAGAAGAGTGGCTGGAGAAGGATTGAAATTCCGGGATGCTTTTCATGGAACTTGACACCACATAGGTAAAGTTTTACGACGGTGCGTGCGTAGGCACAATGGAGCATATATTATCTATTTAACTGAGAAGGTTATGTGAGGAATCCATCAGGTGTATCCTTGTTGAAAAATTTAGGGAAGCAAGTGGAGAGTATTACCCTATGATTATGACTCGATTGAAGAAGTTATTATAGGATTCAATTTTTTTCAAGAGGTTGTAAGTAATACGTCCCATTCAAAGAGTAGATGCAGAGAATGGCTCATAAGGTTGTTCTGACTCTATCCCAAGTCCCATAGCAACATAAGGATTAACATATGACAAAGGAAATTTTACTTCTAGATGCCAAAGACACAATTATGATCTTTCTTCAACCATCAAAATTGGAACTGGAAAAATAGGACAACAACCAGGGGAAGACCGGGTATATGGGAGGCATTAACAGGGAAGAGGACTTGAGGGTTATAGGAGTAAACTCAAAAGCCTCACGGCTAGTGGAGCCAGTACTAACGTTAAAATTAGTTGAATTCGTAGCAACATAGAGCAATTAACATATAGTGACACTCAAACTAGAATCATGAAAATCAAAAGAGGAGCGAAAGTACTCATCTTCCTTACAACTAGAAGAAGGAAAACCTTCAAGAATAAGATGAGCAACAAGAATAAGTAGTATGATCCAGCTACAGGGAGGCTCGATGGACCCTAGCTTCGACGGAGATTTAATAATGTTTAAAAGTAATTGAGCAGACCAAATTCAAAAAATCACCTATCGAAGAATAGGGAGATTCTCGCCAAACAAATAAAAATCTTGTTGATTCCGACCATTAGGCCAAAATGGAAGCCTCAACAAAGATAGAGCGAGGGCACTACCATACTAGAGATGATGATGAAACAAAGCAAGTTCTTCGCTATGATACTATGCCAACATTCAGATTGAAGCAGAAACTCGAAGAAAAATGGCCAAGGCTTTTGAATAGAGAAGAATAAATGGTCGAGAGGAAATACCTTTTTATCTTGTGAGAAAATATGATAATTGTTCATCCATTCATTCGATAAGAAAGTCTTCGGGTTTAGTCCCTTGTTGAGATTTTAGAAAGGCGTGTGGGAAGTAGTAATTCTATAGTTACAACTCCATTCAAGGACATGATTATAGATCTCAATGTCATAAGAGATTTCTTATAAGAGAATTTGTGGTAGAGTGGATTCACGAAATGATGGATCTCGTTCAAAGAGTAGATGCATGCAATTCTTTGTGACCCAACATTTATTAAGACCATGCCTATGAAAATTCTTCAATATGGATGTATATATGCAACAAGACTACGTTGGTTATGCTAAGGAGTGACTTACTTGGTGACTTCAGGTTGATAGGGAAATAGCTTAATCGATGCCCCTCGACTCCACATCCCTAACATACGTTGGTACCATACCTATATACTATAAGATTTGGTGGTGCAGTGACATCAATAGGAACAAGGGCACTCCCCTTTTAGCGATAGGGTCTACCAACCCCTCCACAGCTCAATACATTCTTTTAATAAGCCTTTGGGAAATCTCTTTCGGACTCAATGGTGGGATCAATCCCTCCTCATGGATTCAAACTCGTGGATTATGGTATCAAGATTACTCATTTTGAGAGTAAGGCTTGGAGAGAAAACTAACTCCCTATATTGAGATCTATCGCACGATTGGAGTATCAAAGAAGGGTGAAATTCCTAAATGTCCAAGCAACTCCCTAATTATAGATGTGGTCGACAACACACTGATAAGAAGGGCTCTACTAGACACGACTCCGAGACATCCTAGGACACTTTAAAACCAGAGGCTCTGATACCAAGTTTGTCACGCCCCAAAATCGAGGGACGAGACTGGCGCCTAACTGGATGAACCCAGCCAAGCGGACCTGGATTGCCTTTCCTACCCAACGTATTTCCCCGTAATTATAGCGTACATGATTTATATGAAATAACGAAAGGTACTCAAAAGCGTGAGTTCACATCATAATATCCATTTTCCTCTTTAAACATTTTCAACATTTAATCTTCCCCAAAATATACATACTAAAATAGAACATTCACGATACGGGATCGTGATTATGAATGAGTACGAAAACTACCCAAAATATGTTTACAACCCACGTAGTGTCTACGGAGCCTCTAAGAGTACGGAGAAGAATACATAGACTTTCCGGTAATAAGGCCCCGACTATACCTCAAAAGGAATGACATAAACAAAATGAGTCAACATGATTTAGACACAGCCCCGAAAAGAAGTGGGGCTCACCAAGACTGCTGAAGAGATGGAGGGAAGGCACCACTATCGGCGATCGGAGCTACTTGCTATGGAACTACCTACATCCATATAAAAGATGTAGCGCCCCCGGCAAAAGGGGCGTTAGTACCATTGAATAGTACTAGTATGTATGAACAAACCTACTATAGATAGGATAAACATCAACAATCAACACAAATAGAGGCATCATACACCAATACGCCGAAGCAAGGAAAAACACAAACAAGATTTATCATATCCCCCATCCCGTTTTTCCATCTTTTGGTTAATGTTCTTTTAGATTTCATCTTGTTATTATTATTACTGATCCACCGTGTCATTGTCACACGGAGTCCGATCTCTACTCGATTGGCTAAGCCATCCTAGGTGAGGTCCGAATTTCAATCACATCACATATAACCACCGTGGCTTGTTATCACGGAGTCCGATCTCTGCCTGAACCGGCTAGGCTAACACTATGGTTCGTGCACAGCACGCGGAGTCCGATCTCAGCCGATCGGCTAGGCCATATCAACTGAATCAGTGAGGACAATAATCATCATCATATCATAATCATATCACAATATCAAGTCATCCATGTGTACGGCATGGAGTACGATCCCATCCAGACCGATATACCTTCTCACCCCTAGGACATTCTCCTAGTACAATTATGGGTGTTTTAGATCACTTACATCATTTTTAACCTTTTTGATCCCCAACACATATTATTCTTTGATTCTTCTTTCATATCATTAGAATCCTTTGATTCAAATTTCACAATAATTCATCCTTTAATCCATATTCCATAACCATCCATTCCATTAATTCATGTTTCACAATTTCCCAATTCATTTGTAACGACCCGACCGGTCGTTTTGGGCTCTAGCGCGTCGTTCAACGGTTTGAAGTTGTGAGCAGCTCCATTTCAGGTATTATGACTTGCAAGTGTGGTTGGAATTGAATTTCGGAAAGTTTAGAGTTGATTTGGAAAGCAAATTCTCATTTCAGAAGCCTTAAGTTGGAAGAATCAACTATGATTGGAATTTTTAGTAAACGACCTCCGAATCAAGATTTGAATGTTCCTTCTGGTTCGTATGATGATTTCGGACTTGGTTGTATGTCCGGATCAGGGTTTGGATAACCCGGGATCGTTTCGATGCATATTGTGGAAGTCAACATTTTGAAGAATTTCATAAATTTGGGCTTGAAGTGCATTTCAGAGTTATTGATGTCCGTTTGGGATTCTGAGTCTGGGAATAGCTTCGTATGGTGATTCTGGAGTTGGGAGCGCTATCAGAAGTGAATTTGGATGTCCGTAGGTCATTTTGAAGTCATTTGGCTAAAGATAGAAATTTGAAAGTTTTTGAGAAATCCGACCGGAAGTGGAAGTTTTGATAACAAAGTTGGAATGCAATTCCGGAAGTTGGAACAGGTCCATAATGTTGAATATGACTTGTGCACAAATTTTGAGGTCAATCAGACGTGATTTGATAGGTTTCGGCATCAGATGTAGAAGTTGGAAATTTCTAAGTTCATAAAGTTGGGATTTGGGTGCGACTCGTGGTTTCGATGTTGTTTGATTTGATTTGAGGCCTCGAGCAAGTCCGCATTATGTTTTGGAACAGGTTGGTATGATTGGACGAGGTCCCGGGAGCCTCGGGTGGATTCTGGGTGGTTAACGGATCAAGTTTAGGAGGTTGAAGAAGTTGAAGGTTGTTGTTATCTGGTGTGACCGCACCTGCGAGGCTTTGGCCACAGGTGCGAAATTGGGCTGGAGCCAAGGAGGCTGCAAGTGCGGGAGATTTGGGCACACCTGCAGAAGCGCAAGTGCGATAAGGGGGTCGTAGGTGCGGAAATCGGCATGGGTAGAATGTTTAAAACAAGGATTCTTGATTTATTTTCTTCATTTCTTCTTTGGCTTAAGCGATCTTGGGAGGCTTCAAAGAGAGGATTCCTTCATGCAATGTCAAGGTAAGTAACTCCTTCATGCCTCTAAGTTAAATACAAGATTATATGCATGGATTAGGCATGAAAATTGGTAGGAATTTGGGAAATATTGAAGAAACCTAGAAAATGGAAATTTGGATTTCTACCCACGAATTGAGCATGAATATTTGAGTTAGTAAGGCTATGGGTAGAATATATCTTCGAGAAATTTCAGATTCCGGGCACGTGGGCTGAGGGCAGTTTGGTAATTTCACTAAGCGAGGTTGGAAAAATATATAATCTAGAATTGTTACAAATATTAGAGTATATTTTCATTGGGTTGTCGTTGTTTGGATAGTTTTGGGGCGTTGTGCGTCCGTTTGGAGTCATCGGAAGGGCTTGGAGGCCGGTTATGGAAATTTCGGAGCGAGGTAAGTCTTCTTTCTAACTTTGTGAAGGGGAATTATCCCCCTAGGTGACTTAATTAAGTATATGATATTATCTTCGGGGGCTACGTACGCACGAGGTGACGGGAGTACGTGCGTAGCTACTATTATGCCATGTCCGGGTAGTCTAGGACCCACTAGCATGCCTTATGTGTTGTACCTGTAATCCTACCTGTAATATTAAACTGCTAATATAATCGAAATCGTAATTGAATATCTAAAGAAAACTAGAGTCCATTTTCCTAATCATCTAGAAAGAGAATTGATTCCTCTGTGGATAATTGTGTACCTGGTAGGGTTGTATTCTGGAATATCATTAGACTTGACAAATGAGTTTCAAAACAAAGATTTTAAAAACTATATTTCATGTTCCTTTAAAATGAATTTTACCACTTTCCTGGGAAAAACTGCTTTCTTGATAAAAATGTGGACTCATTGTGTGAACATGTGTAACTTCGGGTGCCTGAGTCGCATGGATGATTCGCGAGCAGGATGACCCTGCATTTGTGTGAATTCATATGAGCACCTGAGTCGCAGGTATGATTCGCGAGCAGGCTAAGCTTATTATTTTATGTATAATTGCGTCGCATGATCGATTCACGAGCGAGGCAGATAGATACATCTATGGTTCGAGCCGTTCGACCCTTCGGCAGTGCATATTTTATTATTGTTGGTCCGCGCCGTTCGACCCTCGGCATTGCTTGCGCATGATATTTACTACGTAGTTGCTATGATTTTGCCTGATTACTGGCCTGAAATATTAAGTTGTCAATTGAAATGACAGAGATTTAAAGTTATTAAAAAGATTTTGGAAGAAGTTGTTCCTTCCCGTCGATTAAATTGTTATTTGATTAAATCACCCATGTTGATTAATTGTTATTAATATGACGAAGATGTATAGTGTTAAACGTAAACGAAGTTGGATATAATTATTCCTGATTTTTAATAAATGGCCTATGATAACCATGCTTAGTGTCACACTTAAATATTCTAAATTGACCTTTAGTAAGTGTCTAATTTGACCTCTCGTCACTACCTCTATGAGGTTAGGCGGACGACTTACTGAGTACACGTTATTTTTGTACTCATTCTACACTTGCTGTGTATTTTATTGCACATGTACTTTCATAGAAATGTGGAGGATTCGGAGACTTAGGGGAGCTGCATCATCCGGAGGCGATCCGCAGCTGACAAAGTCTCCCTCGTAATGTATTTATTTTCATTTTAAATTTCCTTGTCCAATATGTATTTCAGACAGGCTTTGTAATGATTATATAAATTCTTAGAAATTGCTTATGTACTTGTGACACCGGATTCTGGGATGTGTTGGGATATATTTGCTAAAGTGTAGTATTCAAACCATTATTTTTAATTAACAGACTTTTATTTGGTTAACATGTAATAAAGTGAAAGGAAATGTTTTCATAAACGTTAAAACCGGAAAGTTATTTCAATTAATTAATGTTTTGGCTTGCCTGACATTGATGTCTGGCACCATCACGACCTTATGGATTTTGGGTTGTGACAACATGGTATCAGAGCTCTAGGTCCCCTTAGGTCTCACGAGTTATGAGAAAGTCTAGTAGAGTCTTGCGGATCGATATGGAGACGTCTGTACTTATCTTCGAGAGGCTACAAGGATGTTAGGAGTTCTTCCCTTCTTGATTCCTCAACGTGTGAGTTGATTCCTTTGAGGCTTATGCCTATGTTCATTCCTACTCAATCTTACGCGTCGCGAAGCGCTATGAATCAGAAATTTGAGGAATTGAAATGGTGCTACGGATGTAAGTCGAGATGTTTCCATGTGTAATTGGTTGGGGCTGTTGTTTTGGCCCTGCAAAAGAATAATATGTTGTTTAAGCTCAGTAGCTGTGTTTTTGAGAGCCTTAAGGCTATGCTCAGGTAGTGATGATGCTTGCGATTGGTTGTCGCGCGATGTCGGTATGAAGATAGAATGCTTGCCCATATGTTGGGGGTGATGCATGGTTTGAAGGGAGGTCTTCTCAGAGTTTGATTTCGAGATTTCGGTATTTAAGTTCCGGCAGAGGAAAGGCATTTTGGTTATGAATGGTCCGGTTGGGGTTGATAAAGTAGTAAGATTTGTTGTCTTCAAGTTAGGTGGGATATGCACCTGTGACGTGAAGTCGTCGTCATCGATCGAATAGAATGTGTTAAGTTTGTAGGTGCTATGGTTTCTTCGATTGCGTGGGGTCAGAGTATGGAGAAGAAGTATTGAAGAATGCGGTTGGCAGAGACCATGAGGTGCAGTGGTTCAGTACCGGATAAGTGTAGATAATGAAGACAGGTAGAGAAAAAATGATCTTCCGAGAGCTTGAAGTCGTGGTGATCTGCTGGTTTGAGAGCTACAGAGAATGATCCTAAAGTGAGGCTAGGCGGTGGTTCCATTTCTAGGAGGCCAGGTGTAAGAAGCGGAAGTCGAGCAATCATAAAATGGGGGAGCGGCAGCATAACTTGGAATTTGAAGATATTGTCGCGCATTTAATGGATGTCCATGAGGAGTGAACGGACTAGTAAAGTTGGTAAATGAAGCAGGGCATAGGATGGGGTATTGAAGTCGCAGAGAGAGTGCATTTCAGCGTCGTTGGAAGGTGTCCGCAAGTGATTTCCACAGGTGGGTTATCTCATGAATAGGTTAGCGGTGGCATGGTTGGCAGGTCTCTATGAGGGGTTCTAGTGGCTATCCAGTAGGAGGCAAAATGTGTGAATGATGCTAGAGAATTTGAGTATTTAAGGAGTGCTAGCAAGAGAATTAGGAAGAATTGGACGGATGGGTTGAGCAACATCGTGTTATCAATGGAGAAAGGATCTCAGAAGGGTCTAGAGTGGTGCAAGGAGGTGCTTCGGGCTAAGTGGGGGAGTCCCACCATCGGCAGTTGGGTTGCAGGATTGTATTATCATAGGGTTGCGGATAGTTCGCGTGTTGGAAAGTTATTACAGCTAAGGGAAAGGAGTAAGAGGGTGATTGTCCGTGGGATTTGATGAATGTGTGCAAAAGTTGGCCCTGTCGGACCAGGGTTAGGCTTTGGAAGATTCAGAATTTGCTTAAGGCATAAGTAAGTTGTCAGGATAGTGACTCGGTCACGTGTTTCCTTGAAATGGGTGTTCATGTGCTAGAAGAGCCTTGGAGTTGATTGTATTCGGGACCAGTCAAAGTGGGTGACTCTCAATAGCGGTCCTAGTGAGTTCAATAGTTAAGAATGCGGCGTTTGAGGGTTTCAGGCAGCAGTATGATCGAGAATCGAGCCTTTGCAGAGTAATTTTTGAGAAAAAGGAATATGGTTGGAATACTCTATGATATGTTTCAGCATGCAATAGTATTGGAGGAGTGAGAGAAATGAACTCCGGATTGTAGAAAGATTATCAGTAGGGTATGAGACGGGTTGCGGGATTTAGGTAGCATAGTCTCGTGAATCAAGGTCACTCGAGATGAGTGAGGGTTGAGTTTGCTACGATTTGAAGGAAGTTGCTATTATTCATGAGGCAATTGAAGATGATTAAAAGAATATAGATTGATTAGCCATGGTTGAAATGGCACGTTTGCGGCAGTGATCAGTTTCGTTGGTGTGATTAAGTTATGCATGTTTTTTGTGCCGGTGTGTGCGGGGCTTGTCGGCCGTCGTGATGGATTCCATGTGGGAGCATTTGAGTGCTATGACCTGTCAAGTATAGGCGGATCCCGGAAGGGTTATAGTGGTATAGACTACTACTTAAGGATTTGCATGATGGGTGATTGTGGGAATTCACTCGTGTGTTGAGATGGTACCCTTGAATTGAATCAAGTAAAAGGGTTCTATACGATGAAGTGTTCACCCTATTGGTGGTTCAGAATTTATGATGGAATTCTTGCGCTACCTCATATTGGCATGTTAGGTGCGGGAAGCGGTACGTAACTGGGAGTAAGAATCGAGATTGTGGTTTGGTGTTAATAAGGATGTCATGAGCTCGGAAGAGCGAGAAAAAGTGATTCGAAAGTTCAGAGTAAGCTGGTGTTATCTTCAGTGTCACCTGAGATTGATTTTCGGTGAAAAAGGCTTTGTACCCTAGTTATGGGTTCTTGATTTGTCTTACAGCGTAGTATGGCCAGTGGTGGATGGGCAGACTTATTGCCTTGTGTGGAAGTNCTCCATTAAGCACATAACAAGTGTAATTTTATCATTAATGCTCATAAAATGTAAGGTATATCACATGCTAAACCATGCAATTTAGTCTCGCATCAGTAAGTAACTCCTTCATGCCTCTAAGTTAAATACAAGATTATATGCATGTATTAGACATGGAAATTGTAGGAATTTGGGAAATATTGAAGAAACCTAGAATTGGAAATTTGGATTTCTAGCCACGAATTCAGCATAAGTATTTGAGTTAGTAAGGCTATGGGTAGAATATATCTTCGAGAAATTTCGAATTCCGGGCACGTGGGCCCGAGGGTATTTTGGTCATTTCACTAAGCGGGGTTGGGAAATTATATAATTTGGAATTGTCCCCCTAGGTGAATTGATTAAGTATACGCTATTATCTTCGGGGGCTACGTACACACGAGGTGACGGGAGTCCGTGCGTAGCTACTATTATGCCATGTCCGGGTAGTCTAGGACCCACTAGCATGCCTTATGTATTGTACCTGTAATCCTGCCTGTAATATTAAACTTCTAATATAATCGAAATCGTAATTGAATATCTAAAGAAGACTAGAGTCCGTTTTCCTAATCATCTAGAAAGAGAATTGATTCCTCTGTGGATAATTGTGTACCTGGTAGGGTTGTATTATGGAATATCATTAGACTTGACAAATGAGTTTCAAAACAAAGATTTTAAAAACTATAATTCACGTTCCTTTAAAAAGAATTTTACCACTTTTCTGAGAAAAACTGCTTTCTTGATAAAAATGTGGACTCATTGTGTGAACATCTGTAACTTCGGGTGCCTGAGTAGCATGGATGATTCGCGAGCAGGATGACCCTGTATTTGTGTGTATTCATATGAGCACCTGAGTCGCAGGTATGATTCACGAGCAGGCTAGCCTTATTAGTTTATGTATAACCGCGTCGCATGATCGATTCGCGAGCGGGCAGATAGATGCATCTATGGTTCGAGCCGTTCGACCCTTCGGCAGTGCACAATTTGTTATTGTTGGTCTGGGCCGTTCGACCCTCGGCATTGCTTGCGCATGATATTTGCTGCGTAGTTGCTATGATTTTGCCTGATTACTGGCCTGAAATATTAAGTTGTCAATTAAAATGACAGAGATTTAAAGTTATTAAAAATATTTTGGAAGAAGTTGTTCCTTCCCGTCGATTAAATTGTTATTTGATTAAATCACCCATGTTGATTAATTGTTATTAATATGACGAAGATGTAAAGTGTTAAACGTGAACGAAGTTGAAAATATTTATTCCTGATTTTTATTAAATTGCCTATGATAACCATGCTTAGTGTCACACTTAAATATTCTAAATTGACCTTTAGTGAGTGTTTAATTTGACCTCTCATCACTACCTCTCTGAGGTTAGGCGGGCGACTTACTGAGTACACGTTATTTTTGTACTCATGCTACACTTGTTGTGTATTTTATTGCACAGGTACTTTCATAGCAATGTGGAGGATTCGGATACTTAGGCGAGCTGCATCATCCGGAGGCGATCCGCAGCTGACAGAGTCTCCCTCGTACTGTATTTATTTTCATTTTAAATTTCCTTGTCCAATATGTATTTCGGACAGGCTTTGTAATGATTGTATAAATTCTTAGAAATTGCTCATATACTTGTGACACTGGGTTCTGGGATGTGTTGCGATATATTTGCTAAAGTGTAGTATTCAAACTATTATTTTTAATTAACAGACTTTTATTTGGTTAATATGTAATAAAGTGAAAGGAAATATTTTCATAAACGTTAAAACCGAAAAGTTATTTCAATTAATTAATGTTTTGGCTTTCCTGACATTGATGTCCGGCACCATCACGGCCTTATGGATTTTGGGTCGTGACACCATTGTTTCGTGCTTCATAACAATTCAACCTCATGTTTCGCATTTCACATCATTACCATCTCTTTACCCACATTTCATATCATAACAACTTTTTGATTCATATTTCATACCATTCCAATCTTTCATATTTACCACACCCATCATATGCAAGGATCAAACACATAGTATAAGAAGGAACATAAAGATCACAACTCACATACTCGAGTAGCAGAATGATATGGTATTAGCATGGAATGACATAGAAGCAAGAATTTCTCAATTAGGCACATAGAACACATAAATTTCATAGATATCCACCAAGAGAATCATACCCGGAGAGTGAACACAATGGGTTTATCCTACAAAGATTAGAGTTATCCATACATACCTCGAATCGGGGTTTTCCTTAATTTCTATCTCAAATCATCGGACCTTCTAGCACCTTCAATCTAATTCACAATGCGACACATTTAAACCTAGAATTAGGAATCATGAACATGTCTTGAACTCATTTGGGCTTTTAATCAAACACTAGGTGTTCCCTTAGATTGCATGATCCCTTTTCAGTGAAAGGTTACTCCAACCTATTTTTCTTTACTAGATTATGATAAATTGGGTACATGCATGCAAGATTATAAACCCCATCTTTATGAACTATCCTACCCATGTTTCATTTTAACAAAAATCTGGAAATTAAGGGTAATGGGGTGGAAGCTTACCTCTTACAGTGAAGAAATTTGTGTCCTACTTGATTAGTTCCAAGCTTGAGTGGTGAAGGAGGATCAATTTGATGAAGTTGGGGACTTTTTCTCTCTAGAACTCACTCTTGCTTCTCTCTATATTATCAGATGGTCGTTATAAAATGATGGGGAATGGGTTTTATATGGGTCTGGGGTCGGGTTATAAAGATAAAAAAATGGATAGTCCAACATTTCGGACCTGGCTTTATCCACCTAAAGCCTGGTCTGGCCTGGCTTTATCTAGGTTTTATCTACCTAAAGCCATGTCTGGCCTGGCTTTACCCGGGCTTTATCTACCTAAAGCCTGGTCTGGCCTGGCTTTATCTACCTAAAGCATGTTCTAGTTGCGACGAAAAATTTTCAACTCCTCAACGCATCGTTCAATCCCAAAACTCTGGATGTACAATGCATTACCTACCTTGACACCACAAAACCTTAAATTACTTAGCGAAGTTTTTTCCCTGGGCCTACATTAGGCTTCTCCTTGGACCCCACAATACTTATTTTATGACTTATGCACTTATTTACCAAATCCAATTCGTTTATATCATATTTATAGCACAAAATGTTATAATTAGCCTACCTGGCACATCGAAATCCTAAATTACTTAGCAAAATTTTTTTGGGCCTTACATATATATATATACATAAGCTTTTAAAAACATACGCCTCTATGGGCATCATCATCATCATATTGTACCCGGCCTGGAAGAGGACTCGGTAAAAACGTGCCCGGCCATCATAAGGCTCGGTAGAATCGTACCCGCCCACGTGGAGCTAGGTAAATCCAACTGATCAGTGGTTGCACAATAGGTGTCGTACCCGGCTGACTATACCATGGCTCGGTAGAGTAAAATAGATATTATATATAATGCATGCTAGACTCATGAAATCACGTTCTAAACCTTTCGGAGGTGATGTAAGGTTGTTGCACCTTCGATTAACATTATGGACATCCATACCATCAATATGAACCTCAATAGGATTCAAGGATCATACATACTTGCTTAGAATAACTTTATAAGGAAAGAACAACATGGACATCCTTAGTTGCTAGGAGTAGATCCGTTATGAAATAGCGTATCGTTTATGTTCATTTCAATTTAGATCATGCCAAAAGAAAATTAGTAAGTGCCTTAACATACCTTAACCCCCTTGAGTCCTTAATACCTTCCAAGCAATTCTTCAGACAACTCAACTCAATCTACCAAAGCATAAGGAGATTCAAAATTAGTGCTGAGTAAAGGCCAAGTCTGTAACTTAAGCTAGTAGCTCGTTTACATAAATTCGGGTAGCATCTCCCCTGTAACAAGGGCCTCCTCCAATACCATATACCAATAAAAACAACCAGAGCAATACAATAAGAACAACATCAACAATAGGGTACAACAAGTCATCAACATATCACGACGAGTGGCAAGCCCAGATTGAATCCCTTTAGTTCCTTTCAACCCCATTATCATACATTAGTTAACGTAAAAACATGTCTAGATACCAAGTAAAATCAGAGGGCTTCCAACCTCCTATTATCACCTAGTCCACACTCAAACAATCCAACAACAACAACAAGTACAACTTTCCATTGTTATATTGTCCTTTATCTTCTTATTCACAATACCTATAGAAAGTTTGACATGTCGACAATATATTCATGAAAATAACAGAATAAACAAGTCATTTTCTAAGGTTTCCAACCATTTAAGGTTCATGGAAACATCCTTCCCAAAATAGTGCATTAAGAACAATAACATCTCCAACTATTTCAAGTCTTCTCTTGTAGTATCTTGCTCAAATAATACAATCAACATATAAACAAATTCAAGAACAAGTAGTAGAGTATTAGACATACCTAAACCAGCAGTAACCACTTGAAGTTTCAGCCAAACACAACCCACAACTATCCTCAATGACAACACAACCTCAAAGAAGTGTTGTTCTTCACTATAACTAACTTTTGATGTTGAAATATGGTGTAATCACTTCGGAATCACTTCAAACCCTAATGGTTTCTATTTAGGAAGTTTGGGAGAAGTTTGGAGACGAAGTTGAGTCAAATATGAGCAAAAAATAGGCGTCCAAATCGTTTATAAAGTGAAGTAGGTCGACCACCGCCTAAGTGGGTCCCATTGGGAGTTGCTTGCACGGTCTCGTAAAAATATAAATATCTCTCTACTTCGATATCGTATCGACAAACGGTTTAGTATGTTAGAAACTAGACTTGTAGGTCGTCAATTTGATATGTAGATCATCCCATAGTTCCAAGTATATTAGGAGAAAAGCGCAGCTACATTTGACCTAATGTTCAGCACATTATGAATGTAACTTGTGATGACTTTTGTCAATATTTGTTCCACAACTCGCTTGACTTCAAAATGTAACATACGAGTATCATACGACTAAAATAAATCATAACATAACCTCCTTATCATGTTAAGAACCCTAGTCTCACCCCAAAAGTACATGTTATAATATTCCCAACCTGTCGACTTTCAATGAAACTTATTTTCTTCAATCCGTTTAGCGTCTAAGCTAATCCATGATCTTAAATATTTGTAACCTCCAAGATAACATGATTAACTTACTTTATGTACTTTCTAAGACGATCTCATTTCTGAGCTTACATCAATTGACTTACGATGTACTCTCACATACAAAAACATGGGGTCTAACTCCTTTCTTGCTATGAATTGCCTCAACATCGCCATGTTATATTTATCCAAATCCTTCAATAGGAACTGCCGCTCAAGTGTCAAAGATCTCACTGGCCACCACATACAAAAATTAGTGAAGGCAGCCAAGCTGACAAACCTATCCTCTTATGTCTCATTTTTATTCGATCTCTCCACACCTGTGGATGTACCATCTCCCCTTCTACAATCATCAGAGATATCCTCTACAGTCACTGCCTTTGTGTCTGGTGCAGCTGCTGGCTCAGAGGTCTGGCTAGCACTCTTCGACCCCTCGGAAGTGCTGTGAGATGAAGTGGCCTCATCCCTAAGCCGGAATAGCCCATGTGGCCTAGACTGAGAGGTTGTCTGCTCCTCCTTCATAGAGGCTAAGTTTCCCTCTGAAAATTTCCTAGATGGGACATAGGAACTAGACTCGAAGAGGTCTGCACCTCTCCTCAGCCTACTGTGGCTTTCTTTTTGATGGGTTTGGCTGGCCAAGGGGCAAGGTACCTCTAGCTCGACCCCTAGAAGATTCACCTCTTCCCTTTGTAGTGTCGCCTCGGCCTCGCAATCGAACTATTTTTTGTATCAAAGCAAAGAAGATTGTGAGTTGCAAGTCATCATTCGACACATTCAATACTTATGTAGGCAAGAGGGGACAATGTGGACATAATGGGGTTGTGACTAAAATAACAGGTTTGCAGGTATTGGGCTCTGCAGTCCACACATTTTTATGTGCGACCACAGAAAGGAACCGCTGTCCGCAGAATTTTGATGTACGACCGCATAATAGAAGTGTGGTCCACACAATTTCAAGTGAGGCTACACTTTAGACTATCAAACTTCAGAGGCTTAGAAGCCTCTCTGAAGACAGTGCGATGGCCGATTTGCGATCGCATGAGAAATTTGCAGTCCACATATTTTAAATTGCGGTCGCAGATGCACTTGCTTCACTAAGTTTCCTAGAACTCCTAATATGCGGATTGCGCAAATTCAATTGCGGTCGCTAGATTTCAAAAACTAAGTACATTCAAATTTTTTACTTATATTTTTCAATTACTTGCACAAATAGACATGGAAACATGGTATAAACATGAAATTTCACTAACCCAAATCCATTAGAGCATGTATTATGATTACCTAGTTCAGATCTACCCCACATGGACACATGGATGAACTATAATAACAGATGGCGTAAAAAGAAACTAAAAATTTAAGAAAAAAATTAAACTAACACAAAAATTTAACATGAAATGAAGCATACCGAATAGAGTGAGTGCACTGGGCGAATAAGCTAGGTGGTTGTGTGTGGGGACAGTGAAAATTTCTCAAGAAAATCAACAAAGCAACAATGTTTGTTAAGAGAGTGAAAAGTGACAAATAACTTCCAAACTTCTATTTATACCCAGAGTTTTAAAAGGGAAAAGGGAAGAGTGTGGCTGCATAATTCCATGTGCGGTCTGCACTCTGTCACCTGGGGCAGTTGTCTCTGATCTTATTGTGTGGTCCGCACATTTTTGGGTGAGCTCGCAGATTAGCCTCCACACTGACAAGCTCAAACTTCAAAGAGTTAATATATTTACACTTTTTCAATATTCCAATTGTGCGGTACGCATGAGAAATGTGCGGCCACGATTGCCCTCCTGCTGTGGCACACAGAAATGTGCGGTTCGCAGAGCTTTGAACACTTAGCCATTTTTAGTTCACCTTTATTTCCAGTCACACTCAACCCGTAGCACACTTCAAATCAAGTTAGAACACAAATAACACCTAACTACAAAAGAAAAAAGAAAAGAACATGGGTTGCCTCCCAAGAAGCGCCCGATTTAACGTCGCAGCACGACGCAAAATACCCTCAAGTGAAGTAAATGGCCGCTACCACATGGATATCTCCAACCTTACACAAGTAGTTCTTAACCTGGTGACCATTGACTCGGAATACTTTATTATTTTTATTCTTCAAGTTTAATGCACCAAAAGGTGTCACACCAACAATTCAAATAGACCACTCCACTTGGATTTTAGCTTCCCGGGAAACATTCTCAACCTTGAGTTAAACAACAATACAAGATCGCCCACCTTGAACTCTTTGTTCCAAATGTATTTGTCATGAAGATATTTCATCTTTTCTTTATACAAGGACGAATTCGCATATGCATGGTACCAGAACTCATCCAATTCAGTCAAACGTGCAACCTTCAATTTAGCGGCGACATCCCAATCAAGATTCAACTTCTTTAGAGCCCACATTGCCTTATGCTCTAGTTCTACCAAAAAATGACAAGCTTTCTCGAGCACCAACTGGTATGGATACATTACAATAAGCGTCTTGTAAGTCGTCCAATAAGCCCATATCATCAAGCCTCTTGGACCAATCCGTCCGATTAGCATTCACCGTTTTAAACAAGATACTCTTTATCTCCCAGTTAGAGACTTCCACTTGCCCACTAGCTTGTCGGTGATAGGGAGTCTTGACCTTGTGAGTAACACCATACTTTCCAAGTAAAGTGTCAAAAGCCTTGTTGCAAAAGTGTGAGCCCCTATCGCTTATGATTGCACGTGGAGTGCCAAATCTAGTGAAAATATTCTTCTTCAAGAAAGCCACTACACTTCTCGCCTCGTTGTTGGGTAAAGCGAAGGCCTCAACCCATTTGGACACATAATTCACCGCGATCAAGATGTAAGTTTTTTCACAAGAACTCACAAACGGGCCCATGAAGTCAATGCCCTAAACATCGAATATATCAATCTCCAAGATGGTTGTGAGAGGCATTTCATTTTTATTTGAGATTCCACTGGCCCGTTGACATTAATCACATCTTTTCACTAACTTACTAGCATCCTTGTAAATAGTAGGCCAATAGAAACCACAACTAAGCACTTTGGCCGCCGTTCTTGCTCCACCATGATGACCACTGTTGATACCCAATTTTTCCTCAAATTATCTTTAATTTGCATATATACCTTCAAAATCAGACTTTCATAGCAACTGGTATTTTTCTATAATTTTACCATATTTTTATTAATTTATTTTAATTCACCCAGTGTTTTCATTTCTAATAATTAATTATAATTGCATTAAAAATGATTTCAAAAACATTTCTTGACTTAATATATTATTTTTTAACCCTATTAGGATTTAACTATTTCACAAATTAGCCAATTTGGCATTATTTGCTATAATTACAAAAATTTTATAATTATAGCCTAATTGTACATTTATACCATTTTAAATCACTAATTAGCCGTTTTATATTTTAATATTAGCTAAATACCTTAATTTCACCTATTTAGCCTTATTTTCATTTTATGTAAATGTTAGCTATTTTTATTAATTCTTTATCTATCTAATTGGGTATTTAATAATTAGCCCCTTCCTATTTAAAATCTAGCCTAAATCAAATCTGACCCCAACCCAATTGAGACCAGCCCAATACCCAATCCAGATAACCCAACAACCCAAGCCCAATCTTTAAGCCTACACAACCCAATCCCCACTTTTGATCCGGACCGTTGATTAATTTTAATAAACAGACCAGATCCGCTCTTTCCTAATTAAACCCCTAACGACTACCCCTTCCCCCCTATTTCATTCACCCGCTCATTCATCTCTCTACCTCCCTCTCTCTCTATCTCTGGTTCTCTCTAGAAGCTTCTCGTCTCCTCCTCTCCAATGGAGTCTGTCCACCTCCTCCGGCCACCTCCCTTGTCAGAAGTTATGTCCTCTCATCATTTCCTGGCCCCTGCTTCACCTCATGCCGGTCTGATGATACCTTGAAGCCCTCAAGTGAACCAGAAGCGGTTCACTCACCTCCTACTATCTCTTGCCATTTTTCCGGCCACCCATGGTCGTCCGAGTAAGATCTACCACTTTCCAGCTAAAACCGGTAATATCTTTGAGTTTTCTTCTTCCTTTCTGGGTTCTATTGGAAACCCTAACTTTGAACCCTCCGATTTCTTTAGATCTTTATTTACCCTATCACAGAATTTTCTAAGTGATGAATGACAGTACTGAAACAAGATACTGAAACAGTGTTCATAAAGCCTAAATAGCATGATTTCTAACGCATGATATGTTTTGCACATGTTGATCCTAAACATGATTTCTATTGCGCAAATAAGGAATGTAAACCTAATAGCATGGTTTCTACCCTTTAATATTTATAACATGCATAACTACCCTTTTTCCCTTTTCACTAACCATCCCCAATAGTTGTTTACAAAAATTATTACAGTCCATTTGCATGAATTACATAACTGAATAATGAAGAAGAAGTTATATTATAGGGAGCCTACTGACATGCCCAGAATCTCCAGAATGCCTCATTGCCATTCTATTCACAACCTTTCACATGATCCAGGTGTGTCAGAGTTCCCTAAGGATCTCAAGTGATCCCCGACAGTGCTCACACCCTGATTTCATAGCCAAGATGGAGTAAGTGCAGTGTGGAAAGGCTAGCTCTTGTTTGTCAAAGTTCAGAGGGAGCTCAAGGATCCCAAGGCAATGCTCACACAAGAGGGGCAGAACCTAATGTCTAAGAGTATAGTGGAAGTGCTTGATACAGTTTTGAAAAGATCAAGTAAGAAAATAGCTTTTGAAAATAACTTGTTTGAAATAATTTTTGAAGAACAATAGAAGAGTGTTACTCAGTGAAAACAGTTTGGAAGGGAAGAGGGTAAGACAATTAGAGTCTCAGGATCAGAATAGTACACATAGAGCAAGAAACAGGAACCAAATCAGTTTAACACTCACAAGCAGGGACTGAAGGGTAAGGGGAAAGTATGACACACATAGGTATAGATTTGCATACAAGTTAGCACCAGAGAAGTAGTAAGGTATTACAGCACTTAACAACCACATAAACAGTTTCTTCATAAAGAGGTTCAGGCCAGAAACTAATAGAATCAGATTGAGGAGGGCGCTAGGGGAGATAACATGCTGAATCTAAGGAACGATAGGACAATTTAGCAATCATACTAGTAAAGTGAAAGTAGACATACTAATTACAGGGTACACAACAAAACCACAAGTAGAAGCACAAAAGGAATAAGAGAAAGTGCAATACGAACATAAACATGTTGATTTGGATGCTATAAATCAAATAGAAGACATACCAGTCAAGATTGAGAGAATAGAGCAATAGTGTGCAGAGAAGTAGAGCAATTGGACAGTAGTATGCAGAGCAAGAGAGAAGTAGAGCAAGTAGGGCAGTAGTAAGTTACTCAGTCTTGGCTTTCAACCGACTAAGTAGCCAGTAATCAATAAGAGAGGGTGTGTAGGAAAGTAAGAGAGAGATCAATGAGTATGCTTGTGTGTGTGTGTGTGTGTGTGTAAGAGAGTTCAGAACAATATTTTTTGTTCGTGTCTTATGCTAATGAGAGAGTAGAGTACTTATAGTTTTGAAAAATAGGCAGAAAATAAGGTAACAAATAAAGGTTTAGAATAATTATGGAAGTAATCACAATTAGAATCCAATTAATACAAGTACTCCCTTTAATCAAGGAGTCACAACTGAAACGGATACCAACAGGGATAATCAAGGAAAGAAAACCAGTTGAAAAAGACTGATTTTACCATATAAGGGGTAGTAAAAGTATAGAGCATATGATTGAGTCTAAGTACAGAATATACCAATTCAGGAAAGTATATAAGAATTAATTTGACAACATGTTTATTCTCAGAAATAAGGTAGAATATAGTTTAATTCTGGAAATCAGTAAGAGATCCCTCGAATGAGGTTCCAATCACAGGGAATCAGTACCAATTAAGGAAAATATCACACAAATAAGGAAATACTCAAAGTCAGGCACTCAGTATTACTCAAAGTAAAATATCACAAGTTTAGGGAAATACTCGAAAATCAGTAAAAAGTATGATGTGAAAAATCAATAAAGCACTAAACATACTTATTTAGAGATTCAAAATGCTAAAACAATATCGATTTGAATGGAATATCATATACTAAGCAAAAATCAAAAACCCTAATTATGAAATTAAGGATTCATCCCAGAAAATAGCAGGTAATTAAAGGAACCAGTTAGACAAGCATGGTTTAGGCATAAGCGACAAAGAAACAGAAACCCTAACAATGATTATAGAGCAAGAAATCACAAGAACACATAGCATATACACGAAAGTACAGTAGCATGCTAGAACAGGTAAACAATACTGCAAAATAAACTCGGACTCACAGATTGAACCCAAAAATTTGAGGGCTTTTAACAACAGAGGAATCGAATAAAGAAAAAAGCTCAGATGATGTTTAAACATGGTAAAAATCACAAGATAATGCTAGGAAATTAGGAAAAAGAACTATTTAAAAAAAAAAAAAAAGGATCTTGAAACCCTAGTTTTGAAAAGTGAAGAATCGTTTTAGGAAAAGAGAAGATCTTTGAAGAAAACATGTGAAAACCTCATAATATACACAGATCTATTACAGATCTAAAGAAATCGGAGGGTTAAAAGTTAGTG
Organism: Nicotiana knightiana; assembly: GCA_005239525.1. Lineage (NCBI taxonomy): Eukaryota > Viridiplantae > Streptophyta > Magnoliopsida > Solanales > Solanaceae > Nicotiana > Nicotiana knightiana. The sequence goes on along the minus strand of ML368594.1, from coordinate 68,353 downwards.
TTTCCAAAAGAACCCAGAAATGAAGAAGAAAACTCAAAGATATTACCGGTTTTAGCCGGAAAGTGGTAGATCTTACTCGGACAACCATGGGTGGCCGGAAAAATGGCAAGAGATAGTAGGAGGTGAGTGAACCGCCTCTGGTTCACTTGAGGGCCTCAAGGTATCATCAGACCGGCATGGGGTGAAGCAGGGGCTAGGAAATGATGAGAGGACATAACTTCCGACAAGGGAAGTGGCCGGAGGAGGTGGACAGACTCCACCGGAGAGGAGGAGATGAGAGGGTTCTAGAGAGAACCAGAGATAGAGAGAGAGAGGGAGTTAAGATATGAATGAGCAGGTGAATGAAATGGGGGGGGGGTAGTCGTTAGGGGTTTAATTAGGAAAGAACGGATCTGGTCCATTGATTAAAATTAATCAACGGTCCGGATCAAAAGTGGGGATTGGGTCGGGTAGGCTTAAAGATTGGGCTTGGGTTATTGGGTTATCTATATTGGGTATTGGGCTGGTCTCAATTGGGTTGGGGTCAGATTTGATTTAGGCTAGATTTTAAATAGGAAGGGGCGAATTATTAAATACCAAATTAGATAGATAAAGAATTAATAAAAATAGCTAACATTTACATAAAATGAAAATAAGGCTAAATAGGTGAAATTAAGGTAACTAGCTAATATTAAAATATAAAATGGCCAATTAGTGATTTAAAATTATATAAATGTACAATTAGGCTATAATTGTAAAATTATTGTAATTATAGCCAAATAATGCCAAATTGGCTAATTTGTGAAATAATTAAATCCTAATAGGGTGAAAAAATAATATATTAAGTCAAGAAATATTTTTGAAATCATTTGTAATGCAATTTATAATTAAATATTCGAAATGAAAACACTGGGTGAATTAAAATAAATTAATAAAAATATGGTAAAATTATAGAAAAATACCAATTACTATGAAAGTCTAATTTTGAAGGTATTTATGCAAATTAAAGATAATTTGACGAAAAAATGGGTATCAACAGCTGCCCTTCTTTACCCGGGAAGGATGAAAGAGTTGTCAGGTAAAGATATGATGGCCAATTTTGACCGACTGAAATGGTTTGAAAAGATTTAGGCCGTACCCTAGTTTCTGAGTTGCCTACATATCCCTGATTTTACAGGAATCAGGCCGTATGTAGTTCAGGAGTCATCGACGAAGTATACCGATGAAGTTTTACAAGAACGGACGCAAAGTATAAGGTTAGGTGCACAGACGACTTACGGGGTTGTTAGGAGAACTGGAGCGGGACCGCTCCTGCCGGGATGGCAGTTTGGTCACTGGATTACCTTTAAATAAATAATACAAGCATATATTGTGCGTAATTTAAACATGATGCAAATTCCCGTCGGACCATGAATGATGTCTTCGGACGGTTAAGGAGGACGTCCTTAGACCATGACGTCTTGGGCTATGAATTCCTTGATGCAAGATTCGCAGGCCATGAAAATGATGTTCCCGGGACATGCGGGTGGTGCCTCTGAACCATGACGCCTTTGAATAATGATATGCATAGGTTGAAAGAGATCCTCAGGCCATGAAAAAATGGTGCCTCTGAACGATGACGCCTTTGGATAAGTTGGCGATATTTCAGCTTATGAAATGTAGTAATATTACGCTGACAAGACAGAGCTTAGTCTTGCGAATTGTAGGGCAGAGCTTAGCCCAAAAGGAAAGCGAAGTAAATAGTTCTTGAGACAACGGTTAGTCTTGAAAGGTAAATTGGAGGCAGAGCTTAGCATCGGCAGGCCGAATGGTAGCCTTATGCAATGCAGATGGAGACAGTGCTTAGTCTCGGTAGGCAGAAAGGTAGCCTTATGCAAAATGTAGATGCATATGGAGACAACGTTTAGTCTCGGAAGGCAGAATGGTAGTCTTATGCAAAGATGCAAATGCAGATGGAGGCAGAGCTTAGCCTCAGAAGGCAGAATGGTAGCCTTATACAGAGATGCAAATGCAGATGGAGACATCGTTTAGTCTCGGAAGGCAGAATGGTATCCTTATGCAGAGATGCAAATGCAGATGGAGACAACGTTTAGTCTCAGAGGCAGAATGGTAGCCTTATGCAATAATGTAGATGGAGGTAGAGCTTAACCTCGAAAGGCAGAATGGTAGCCTTATGCAAGATGAAAATGTAGATGGAGGCAGAGCTTAGCCTCGGAAGGCAGAATGGTCGCCTTATGCAAAGATGCAAATGCAGATGGTGACAGTGTTTAGTCTCGGAAGGCAGAATAGTAGCCTATGCAAAGATGCAGATGGAGGTAGAGCTTAACCTCGTAAGGCAGAATGGTAGCTTTATGCAAGAAATAAAATGACAGTAGGAATTCTTAGTTGGTGATGAATTGCGGCATTTTGATTATTGAGAGCATTGTGATTGCGGAGCATTGAGGCATGTGCGAACGTCGGCAAGTGTAGCAGTTTTGAGAGTCGTATTTTGGACAACGTTTGTCCCCTGGGCGGACAGCTCGTTTAGGGATTTTGCCACCTTAGTGCTTGCAACCAAAGAAAGATCGTGAGTTTTATAAACGGGGTGGGGGGGGTTAGTTCGTATCCCCGCTGGCTTTTCTTGACTTGCTGGGCTCAATCTGATGATATTGTCTGTATTATTGGGGTAGTGTTGCTAAACAAAGCTGTTTAAAAAACAAACATGCATGATATTGTAAAAGCATAATGTATAATTAAAAAATAATTTTGGGATGAACCGACGACCGTGACACGGCTCGGGACATTGCTCCTCATAATTCTACCCCAGTTTGATAGGTGAATGTCTCTGACTATTGCTCGTGCGGCGATTGGCTGATCTTGCTTCAGAATTTTGAGGGTCCTCCTCAAAATTCTGCCCCAGTTGGATGATGAATGCTTCTGGCTGTTGCTCGTGTGGCGATTGGCTGAACAGTTTCCAATTGCGGGGAAAAATGAAATTTTTATTGAATTGTGACTGAACCCATAGGGCTGCCTACGTAGCCCCTCTTAAACGGGAATCAGGTTAGGCATAGTTCAATTTACATCATTGAGAAAGCATAAAGATTACACACAGTAGCGTTTGACTGCCTCTGAATTGATTGGCTTTGGCCAGACTTCTCCGTCCATTTCTGCGAGTATAAGTGCTCCTCCTGTCAGTACACGGTGAACCATGTACGGACCCTGCCAGTTGGGAGAGAACTTCCCCTTGGCTTTGTCTTGATTTGGAAAGATCTTCTTCAGCACCAGCTGCCCTAGTGTGAACTGTCTAGGCTTGACTCTCTTGTTGAAGGCTCGGGTCATTCTGTTCTGATAGAGTTGACCATGACATACTGCATTCATTCTCTTTCCGTCTATGAGGGCTAGTTGCTCATAACGGCTCCTTACCCATTCTGCGTCGCTGAGCTTAGCTTCTTGTATAATTCTTAGAGATGGAATCTCAACTTCGACATGAATAATAACTTCAGTACCATAAACTAGCATATAGGGAGTTTCCCCTGTTGAGGTGCTAACTGTGGTGCGATATCCCAATAAGGTAAATGATAACTTCTCGTGCCACTACTTGTGCCTTTCTATCATCTTTCTTAGTATCTTCTTGATGTTTTCTGAATCTCCTAGATTGATGATTTCAGTCTCGTCCATGTTGGACTTAGGTCTGTTCTCAAAATTCTCAACTTCTTTGAAAATCTCGTCAGGTATGTCATCTTTTTCTGAATCCACGTCCGTTTACTGCGTTGTCTCGTTGTATGTCACAGTCATTGGTTCATCAATACAGGTAATAGTAATGTTGTATAGGTAAAGTAATGAGAGAAAAATGATAGCAATAAATATTGATTCATAAAAAAATGCTTTTGATAAATTGAACGATTGTTTTGAACATTGAAGATCTTATTGCAGGAATTAAAATTCGAAAAAGGAAATCATTTTTGTAAAGAAAAACAATGTATAGCGCTCGTTTTAGCCTTGCTACCCCGAGGCTCATCGGGATTTGGTTGTTTTGACAGTCTAATTCTTGAGGTACGTCCCTCTGCTCACAGCCTGTATGGAAGGGCCTTCCTCCCCCTCCTCCTCGAGAATAACACAACAGTCCATATCGCTGTCCTCCAGAAACAAGTTCCTCATTAATACAAGTTCTTCTTCTTTGTCTGATCCATAGATAACGTCGTCCTGTTGGAAGGTCTGCTCCAGATGCGGTATTGGTTGCTCCAAAGGTAATAAGGATCGCGTCATGGTGGCGACCAGTTTTTGAATTCTTCCTAAGTGTATTCGTATCCCAAACCGAAAATGGTGTCGTGCTTCTTAAGTTTGATAGGTTTGGAGATCCCCTGAAGGTTCTTGTCGAGCCCTTTACCTGGCTCGTACCCTCGCCAATTCATCATACTTGCGATCTTACTATCCCACCATTTGTTTTTGTCGATAGTGTTGACCTGTTCAATGTGGTGGTAAGTTTCTCCGCCTGGCTTCCTTTTTCCTTCAATCACTGGGATAGTCTGGCGACTGTAAATAGGGTTGGTACTGTCACCATGAATAATCACCTCTTGGTGGTTCCACTCGAACTTCACTGCCTGATGTAGCGTTGATGCTACGACCCCAACAGCATGGATCCAGGGTCGTCCCAATAACAGATTGTAGGACGCTGGCACATCTATCACTTGGAAGTCCACCTCGAACCAGGTTTACCCCAAATATTTGCAGGCATAGGCTGATCTCACCAATGGTGGACCGCTGAGATCCATCGTCTTTCACGTTGATTGCTCCATCCTTTATCTCGTGCAGCCCTTTACCCAATTTCTTGAGCATTATCAACAGATAGATGTTAAGACTGGATCCCCCATCGATCAGGATTCTGGTGATGAAATAATCTTCGCATTGCACAGTGATGTGCAGTGCTTTGTTATGGCCCAACCCTTCAGGGGGCAGCTCGTCCTCATGGAAAGTGATCTTGTGACTCTCCGACACTTGGGCCACCATATTAGCCATTTCTCCACTAGTGATGTTGTTTGGCATATAGGCTTCGTTCAACACCTTTAATAAAGCATTCCTATGCGTCTCAGAATTCTGCAGCGAAGAGAGGATGGATATTTACGCTGGCATTTTGTTCAGCTGGTCGATGATCGAATACTCCTTGGCCTGTACTTTCCTCCAAAGGTCATCTGGACCTGTCTCGATAATGGGAGGCCGATTGGAAGCCTGCCTGCTGGATTCAGCCAGATGTTTAGGTGTATAGACTCTACCAGTTCTTGTCATACCATGCGCTGCAACAACTTCTTCAGTATTGACTTTGCCTTTCCTTCTCGCCTCGGCTGTATAGTCCCATGGTACAACATTTGTATAGAAAGGTGTCGTGGTCGATATCGCCACCGTGAGTGGTGCAGCTACCCTCACTTCGAATGGAACATATGCCTGGGGTAGTAAGGTGGCAACCTCAAATGGTGCAGGTTCATTTGCCGGAGACACGAACTCAACTTGAATCGATACTGGTGTCTTTACAGGTGACGATGCTTCAAACTCAAGAGGCATGGACATATTTACCTCAGCATCCGCAGAAGACTGAATCTGGACTATGATTGGGTTGAGATTAACCGTTGGCTTCTTTGGATCATCGCCTTCTGCGATCAACCCGATTGATCCCTCGGGGTCCCAGTCATCTTCTATTTCAATCAAGTGGATGCCTCAACCCTTATGGTTCGGAAGAGGATTGTTGCTGACATTTGGAGCAGATTCCTTTGCCACGATGACCTTGTTGTCAATCAGGGATTTATCTTGTCCTTCAAAGAGTGGAATTCATCGATGGTGTGACCCTTCATGCCGGAGTGGTATGCACAGGACTTGTTTGGGTTGACCTATTGAGAAGGATTCTCGNCGATGGGTTCAGCGATGGCGGTATACTGTTTTGGAGGTCTGCGATCAAAATTAGGACGAGGTCTAGGGAAGTTTTGACGGGTATGGGGTGATTGGTAATGAGATGGTTGGGAATTGTAAGTGTGGTAGACAGGAGTGGGTTGTGAGTATCTGGGTGAAGCAGGTTGATATGTCGGTGGTGGAGGTGATTGATAAGTTGGTGGTGGAGGTGATTGATAAGTGGCTGGTGGAGCTTGGTATGAGGGTGAGGGTGCTTGGAAATTTTGGGTTGGTTGATATGTGAGTGGAGGTGTTGGGTAAGTTTGGTATTTGAGTGGGGATTTGGTTCTTTGTGCGACCATCACGGCTCCCGCGTCTCTTTTCTTAGACACATCACCAGACTGCAAAGCCTTATTTGTAGCTTGAAAGGCTTCAAAATTTGTGACCATACCTCTCTTGATACCTTCTTCAATCCGTTCACTAATTTGATAATGTCGGAGAACTTGTGGTTCTCAATCATCATCAACCGTTTATAGTACTATGGGTCCTGGGCCCATACAAATAACTTGTTCATATTCTCCTCTTCTAAGGCAGGCCTGACCTTGGCAGCTTCGGACCTCCAGCGAGTAGCATACTCGTGAAATGTCTCCGTGGGCTTCTTTTTCAAATTCTGAATATAGAACATGTCTGTTGCATTCTCTGTGTTGAAGCTGAATCTGTCCATAAAGTCAGATGCGATGTTCATCCAATTCGACCATTTCTTGGGATCTTGGTTGATGTACCAAGACAACTCATATCCTTTCAAGCTCCTCATGAACAGCTTCATGCGGATCCTTTCATCCTTCCCTACCCCAACCAGCTTGTCACAATAAGTTCTCAAATGGACCCTTGGATCACCTGTACCATCAAACATTTCAAACTTAGGAGGTTTGTATCCCTCAGTCAGTTCGACATCGGGCTGTATGCAGAGGTCTTCATAGTTCAACCCTTTGACTCCCTTGATTCCCTCGATGCCTTAAACCCGGCTGGTCAGCTTCCTAAGTTCCTCGGCCAAGTTCTTGATAAGCAGGTCCTTTTCGTCAGACTCAGGTGTGTATGTAATAGGGGGAGTGAAGTGTGGCATGGTCTCCACGTAGATGGGATTGTTATGGTGACATGGCGCATGAGTGTGGAAATGGTCATTTATGGAGTTCTGAGGTTCTGGGATAAGCAATGGAGTGTTATTTGGAGTGTGGCAGGCATTGCATTATGCTGGAAGAGTTTGGTTCTTCGGTAAGGTGTTGTGATAATGAGTTGCAGGATGATTTTGATGCTTTGGGATGTTTTGAGGAGGTGTAGGATTCTGGATGTTGACGTCTGGGACATTGGGGGAGAATGACAGGTTTGCCAGATTCTGAACTTGATCAAGCTCTTCTTGAAACTTTGACAACTTCCGTTCCAGCTGCGACACAGTCTCATTTTGAATCCGAATACCCTGGCCATCAGTGGCCTCTACCCGTTCAACCACATTCTCATTTCTGTTGTTGCCTGAATCTTTCATTTTCTTTTTGCCTTTGTTCTTGCCTTTGGGAGGACTAAGAGGATGAGAATTTGGAGGACCCGTGGATCTTGTAAGATAGGATACTGATGCCAGAGTGCATGAACTAACCTTTGGGGAGGGGAATAAATAAATAAAGAAAGAGGAACACAAAAGCAAAAGGTATCCAAGTCAGTGAGGATTATGAAAAGTATTGCGGTATTTAAACACATAGTGCGGGAATGTAAATCGCGTCCTAATTTGGGGACCTCTTTTGTGCCCGAGGTAGACCTAGTGACAAATTAATTTGGAGAACTTAAGATGCTAAATGCCTCATTTTATTGATAAGAAAATAGACGAATCCCAAAACGACACTAAATAAATAGGAAGGAAAGGTCACTAATGGCCATTGGCCTTATTACATTGATAAAGTAAAAGAAAGACATTTCTATCTACTTGGTCCCAGAATGACCTTCCCCAGACTCGGCATTCTTGCTTCCCTGTACAGTTTTCCCAACTCGCGAAGTCCCAGCAATAGGTATGCTCTGGCTAGATGTCCTCCTTTGATCCCTTCAGCCTTTTGACAGTCTTCAACCCTTTTGAGAAATTTTTCCTCCAGCTCCACTATGCCTCGCTCCAAATACCCTAATCTTTTGTTAGTGCTGATAGCCATATCTTTCCATTCCTCGATCAATTTTTTTCTAGACTCATGTATTTTGCGGTGCTCATCCCCACACTCACGGATCCTCTTGCGCAGCTGATTGTTTTTGACTTGTGCCTCCGCCTTTTCATCTATAACCTAGTGGCCCTGAACGAACCCTGGCTCACTCAGACCACCCCAATTTTCTGCCAACCAACCAGGATAGAAAGGGGTACAAGCGGCATGATATCTGTCTGGCTCGATGGTGTCCTTCTCCATTACAATCTTGCAGTGCCATATGTGCTGGGCTTGGCACTTGTGAGGACTATAGTCTTTTTGGAAGTCAGCTCAAAGATGGCTCATCTTGTCGACCCTGGGTATGACTTTCTTCCTACCCGCTTGCCTCATAACTCTAAGAGGGACGTAAGGGTATGTCCTCTTAGACCAATTAGTATTAGGAACGGTGCATCTCTGGAACGGGCGATGAATTCCTCTGTCGGAAACCACCCAAACATCCACTAAACCTGTTCTTCAGTCAGATTATCAAAGAACTCGACCCATCCTTTGGCGTTCTCAGGCTGAGAAAACATGTCGAGGATGTAATTCATTCGCTTTGGATGGTGGAAAGCGATGTGGTCATCCCAAACTCTTCGATGAATTTCTTGTCACTATTCGCCTTTTTGGAGATGTTCCATGAGCCAAAGTTGAAGTAGTAGATTGCAGCCCTCGAAGTGTCTTGCCCCTCGTTGACACTTTTCCAAGGCTCGATATATGTCTGCAATGATCATGGGCACAATGCTGAAGTTTTTCCCACCAAGTCCTTCCATTAGTGTCTTGGTTATTATGGCCAGTCTAGTATGGATTCTCTCCTTCTTTATTGGAAACACAATCAGACCCAAGAAGCAAAACATGAAGACGAATACTCTAGATGGATGTGTCCCAAGGATGTGATGGCAAACTCATCATACGGTATGATTTGCTGTGACCGTACCTTTCATACAAGTAGTCAAAAGGGATGTATGACTTCTTTAAGCATTAAAGTTCTGCATTCTTCTTCAGACCCATCATTTTGAGGAAATCTTTGCCTGTGCGGTTCTCAGGCATTAGCAACCCCGAGGTTTCCCATACTAGGCCAGCCAGTCCTCCTATTTCCTCCAACAAAGGTGTCATTTCAATGTCCCCAAAGCGGAACACGGACCTTTCACAATCCCAGAACAGGGAAGCAGCCTCTATTATCATGTTGTTAGGCTGGATTTCTAGGACATATGGTAGATTGCCCAAGTATTTTCTGACGAGAGTTTCGTCACTAGAATGTAAATCTTCCCACCAATTTAGCAATCTCGGATGGATATTGGAAACCATACTGAATCTGGGGACTTCGTGCCTCATTTTCTGCAAGGCAAACAAGGTTAGGCCCTTACCCACCAGACTCGACTATTGAACATCAACAATTAGCATAAATCATTTAGTTCTCCAAATAAATGCACAGTACGTTATGATGTCCGTTTGGGTTTAGGGAAACCGAGTGGACTTTTGGATAAGGCAATCTTAAAAGCTATCGTGCAGACCACACTTTAGCCTAGCTAGGTTTGACCATGATGCATGAAACAACATAACAGAGTAAGGTTTCTATGGGGTTTTAGACTGGTACCCTCGAGCGTACAACTCAAGGGGGAAAGGCATGGAACCGTCGACTGCACCGCTGATCAACTAGTTTTACCGCAAATAAGCCTTTCTGAATTTAGAGGGTAAGAATATAGGAAGACCGCAACCACTCATCAAGCGTTGCTATAGTATATTGTTTGAAACGAGTGGAGTATGAATGTTGAGCATGATTATGCAATAATAAATAAGCATTTAAAACATGTTGTCATGTATTTGCACGTTAGGAAAGCGGTAAATACAACAGTTATGATTTAAAGCGGTTACAAAGGAAAACAAAGAAACATGTCAATTTTGCCTTTTGGAAGGAATAAATATTCAAAAAACAATTAATTGCTTATAGAGGGGAAAAAAAGAAATGGTGAAAAATATCAAACAAAGCATACTCGAGCAAATTCACAAAGCGGTTTATAATGGTAAAACCCGAGCCAATCCCCAGCAGAGTCGCCATGCTGTCGCGCCCCCTCTTTCCTCGTGGAGATCGGTTTTATGACATTCGGTTGAGGCAACTCTTTCCTTTTGGGAAAGGGGTTTTTGTATTTGAGAGTCGCCACCTAACGATTTTTAAAGGTGCGTTAGGACACCAAAGGGGTTCATTTACAACTACGTTGTTAACTAGAGATAGGGTAAGGGCTTGAAATTATCCTAAGGGGAAGGTGTTAGGTACCCCTCAGGATCCACAAGTTTGGTTCTCGGCCAAACAGCTTTTGTGAATTTGTGCGGCTTAGAGAACAAACAAATAAAGGCTCGAATAACAGGGGATTTAAGTCGTAAGCATGCAGATGTTTGAAAATAGTAAAGAAGATTAGATTTTGAAAGTATTACGATCTAAGCATATAAAGGGTATCCTAGGTTTATAATAATATGGATCACATCAATGCAATACCCAGTAATCACTCCTCAAAGAAGGTCTACACGTGGTATTAGCGCACCGTTCATCATATCCATATTCTACCCTTTCCCAACCCATGAAAGTAACTAAATCGAGTGTTGGTCTCGACCTCTATTGCATGTTGTTACTCGTCCCTTCCTATCAGTCCCGGAGGAAATTAGGACTCCTATCCTAAAGGGAGATGCTAGGCAGACCCTCAGGGTTTAAAGGCAAAACACTAAGCGACAAACAAGAAACATATAGGACTGCAATTAAGGAGGATAAACATATAAACAGGAAAAGGCTCAAGTACCTCCACATATAAGGCAAATAAGCAACATGACTCAAACACAGTTAAAGTCTTTGATTCAAATCCTAAAACATGGGGTCTAAATAATAATAACAAAGAGGCAGATTTCCAATTTTGGAAATTTAATCACCTAAGGCCTGCCTAGGTGGAGGACAGTGTATACTAATTATCTGAATTGTTAAAGGGACTGTTGCAAATTATTACCTACACATGTTGTTCTAGGTTGTTCAGAACACAGAATTGTTGCTAGTCATTTTAGAGAAACTGAGTGAAGTTGTTTTATACCTTTTACATGCACAGTAGTTAGACTAGGTGTTGTTAAGCAAGTATGAATGAAATCCTAAAACATGGTATCTAATGCACAGGTAGGGATGCAGAATGATGCATATGCAGAATTCTAAGCAGGATTTCTAAATGCTCACAGCATTATGCACGATTTTAGAATATGAAAGAGTACAATTTGTTAGTGTTATCCTAGGGACAAGATTTCTAAGTGCGCATAGCAATATGAAACATGATTGCAGAAGATACCAATTATTAACATTATTTACCCTATCACAGAATTTTCTAAGTGATGAATGACAGTACTGAAACAAGATGCTGAAACAGTGTTCATAAAGCCTAAATAACATGATTTCTAATGCATGATATGCTTTGCACATGTTGATCCTAAACATGATTTCTTTGCGCAAATAAGGAATGTAAACCTAATAGCATGGTTTCTACCCTTTAATAATTATAACATGCATAACTACCCTTTTTCCCTTTTCACTATCCATCCCTATTAGTTGTTTACAAAAATTATTACAGACCATTTGCATGAATTACATAACTGAATAATGAAAAGAAGAAGTTATATTATAGGGAGCCTACTGACAGGCCCAGAATCTCCAGAATGCCTCATTGCCATTCTATTCACAACCTTTCACAGGATCCAGGTGTATCAGAGTTCCCTAAGGATCTCAAGGGATCCCGGGCTGTGCTCGCACCCAGATTTCATAGTCAAGATGGAATAAGTGTAGTGTGGAAAGGACAGCTCTTGTGTGTCAAAGTTCAGAGGGAACTCAAGGATCCCAAGGCAATGCTCACACAAGAGGGGCAAAACCTAATGTCTAAGAGTATAGTAGAAGTGCTTGATATAGTTTTGAAAAGATCAAGTAGGAAAACAACTTTTGAAAATAACTTGTTTGAAATAAGTTTTGAAGAACAATAGAAGAGCGTTACTTAGTGAAAACAGTTTGGACAGGAAGAGGGTAAGACAATTAGAGTTTCAGGATCAGAACAGTACACATAGAGCAAGAAACAGGAACCAAATCAGTTTAACACTCACAAGCAAGGACAAATGGGTAGCGGACAAGTATGGCACACATAGGTATAGATTTGCATACAAGTTAGCACCAGAGAAGTACTAAGGTATTACAGCACTTAACAACCACAGAAACAGTTTCTTCATAAAGAGGTTCAGGCCAGAAACTAACAGAATCAGATTGACGGGGGTGATGTGAAAAATCAATAAAGCACTAAACATACTTATTCAGAGATTCAAAATGCTAAAACAGTATCGATTTGAACGGAATATCATATACTAAGCAAAAATCAAAAACCCTAATCATGAAATTAAGGATTCATTCCAGAAAATAGCGGGTAATTAAAGGAACCAGTTAGGCAAACATTGGTTTAGGCATAAGTGACAAAGAATCAGAAACCCTAACAGTGATTATAGAGCAAGAAATCACAAGAACACATAGAATATACATGAAAGTACAGTAGCATGCTAGAATAGGTAAACAATACTGCAAATTAAACTCGGACTCATAGATTGAACCCGGAAATTTGAGGGCTTTTAACAACAGAGGAATCGAACAAAGGAAAAAGCTCAGATGATGTTTGAACATGATAAATAACACAAGATAATGCTAGGAAATAAGGAAAAAGAACTGTTTTTAAAAAAAAAGGATCTTGAAACCCTAGTTTTGAAAAGTGAAGAATCGTTTTAGGAAACGAGAAGATCTTTGAAGAAAACATATTGCTATGCGCACTTGGAAATCCTGTCCCTAGGATAACTCTAACAAATTGTACTCTTGCATATTCTGAAATCGTGCATAATGTTGTGAGCATTTAGAAATCCTGCTTAGAATTCTACATATGCATCATTCTGCATCCCTACCTGTGCATTAAATACCATGTTTTAGGATTTCATTCATACTTGCTTAACAACACCTAGTCTAACTACTGGTGAATGTAAAAGGTATAAAACAACTTCACTCAGTTTCTCTAAAACGACTGGTAACAATTCTGTGTTCTGAACAACCTAGAACAACATGTGTAGGTAATAATTTGCAATAGCCCCTTTAACAATTCAGATAATTAGTATACACTGCCCTCCGCCTCGGCAAGCCTTAGGTGATTAAATTGCTAAAACTGGAAATCTGCCTCTTTGTTATTATCATTTAGACCCCATGTTTTAGGATCTGATCAAAGACTTTAATTGTGTTTGAGTCATGCTTCTTATTTGCCTTATCTGTGGAGGTACTTGAGCCTTTTCCTGTTTTTATGTTTATCCCCCTTAAATGCTTATTTTAGTGTTTTCCCTTTAAACCTGAGGGTCTGCCTAGCATCTCCCTTTAGGATAGGAGTCCTAATTTCCTCCGGGACTGATAGGAAGGGACGGGTAATATCATGCAATAGAGGTCGAGACCAACACTCGATTTAGTTAATTTCACAGGGTGGGAAAGGGTAGAATATGGATATGATGACCGGTGCGCTAATACCACATGTAGCCCCTATTTGAGGGGTGATTACCGGGTATTGCGTTGATGTGATCCAAATTATTATAAACTTAGGATACCATTTATATGCTTAGATCGTAATCCTTTCAAAATCTAATCTTCTTTACTATTTTCAAACATCTGCATGCTTAAGACTTAAATCCCCTCTTATTTGAGACTTTATTTGTTTGTTTGCTAAGCCGTACAAATTCACAAAAGTTGTTTGGCCGGGAACCACACTTGTGGATCCTGAGGGGTGCCTAACACCTTCTCCTTAGGATAATTTCAATCCCTTACCCTATCTCTGGTTAACAACGTAGTTGTAAATGAACCCCTTTGGTGTCCTAACACACCTTTAAAAATCGTTAGGTGGCGACTCTCAAAATCACAAATCCCTTTCCCAAAAGGAAAGAGTTGTCTCAACCGAATATCATAAACCTGATCTCCGCGAGGAAAGAGAAGAATGACAAGCCCCAAGAATATCATCTTGCTCTTCTTCTGGTACACATCTCCTAATCACCCCATCCGTACAAATCCGAAAAAGGTATGGTTTATCCCGATATAATCTTGACAATCCCTTTTGATATTCTTCCTTGGGCTTGAAGAGAACTCATCAGGAAAGATTTTACACACAAGAAAATTTGCTAAGTCCGCAAACCATGGAACCTCTTTCATTGAAATTTCCAAAAGTTACTCATTGGGGAAGGAGTCATTGATTTTAAGGCCATCATGCGGCCTCCCCTCCTCCTCCAAACGAGATAAGTGTTCCGCCACTTGGTTTTCACTACCTTTCCTATCTTGGATGTCAATATCAAATTCTTGCAACAAGAGTACCCATCTCATTAACCGAGCTTTGGAGTCTTTTTTTTCTCATAATATAACGAAGTGCCACATGATCTGTGAGGATAATAACTTTTGCACTCATCAAGTACAAACTTCTCAATTACAAACATAATAGCAAGGAGATCTTTCTCTATAACGCTATAGCTGACTTAGTCACTATTCGTGGTCTTACAGTATACTAGACCGGATGGAAAATTTGTTGATACGTTGCCCCAAAACAACCCCAATCGCTACGTCACTTGCATCACACATGAGTTCAAAGGCACACTCCAAATTGGAGCAGTGTTGATGGGATCGTTGTCAACTTGAGCTTCCACAATTCAAAAGCTCCCATGCAATCATAATTGAAATTAAACTTGGAATCCTTCTTTAGGAGCTTGCACAACGGGTTCACCACTTTAGGGAAATCTTTGATAAAACGTCGGTAAAAACCCGCATGGCCGAGGAAACCTCGCACACCCTCCACCGAAGTTGGGGTGGAAGCTTAGAAATCACCTTAATCTTTGCTTTGTCAACTTCAATTCCATTCCTTGAGTTTTTATGACCAAGGACAATACCTTCCTCAACCATGAAATGACATTTCTCTCAATTGAATACCAAGTTGGTTTCATCACATCTAACCAACACTTTGTCCAAATTTTCAAGACAATCATCAAAAGAATCCCCAGCCACTGATAAGTCATCCATGAAAACTTCAAGGTAGTCTTCCACCATGTTCGTGAAAATACATCAAACACCGTTGAAAAGTCGCCGGTGCATTACACAAACTAAATGGCATCCACTTGAAAGCAAAAGTACCATAGGGACATGTAAAGGTTGTTTCTCTTGATATTCCGGGGCAATGAGAATTTGGTTGTAGCCCGAGTACCCATCAAGAAATAAATAGAAAGCACATCCGACCAATCTATTGAGCATTTGGTCTAAGAAAGGAAGTGGAAAGTGATCCTTCCTTGTTACTTTGTTGAGCTTGTGATAATCCATACACACCATCCAGCCGGTCATCGTTCTTGTAGGAATCAATTCATTCTTGTCATTGGTGACCATCTTTATGCCCCCTTATTTAGGACACATTGAACCGAAGAGGTCCATGAACTATTGCAGACGGGGTAGACAACCCCAGCATCCAACCACTTGATAATCTCCTTCTTGAAAATTTCTTGCATAGACTCATTGAGTCTTCTCTGATGTTCAATATATGATTTAGCTCCATACTCCAACTTGATCTTATGCATGCAAAAGACGGGGCTTATACCCTGAATATCTGCCAAGATCCACCCAATAGCCTTGAGTCTTCCTATTTTCAAGATCCAAGGACAATTTTCGAGGTGCATAGTTGTACAACCCCATTACTTGCAAAGAGTTCACACATTCCATTAAACTATCCATATTGTCATCATCAAAGTTGAGCAAGACAGCCTCGAACATATCACCAACATTGATTTTAGCACTTGTATCATCAACAATGACATCGTCACCAAATCCACAAAAGAACACACTTCATTGCTATTTGGTTTTCGCATGAACTTATACACATGGAATATCACTTTTTCATCACCAACCCGGAAAGTGAGCTCTCCGGCTTCAAATCATAAAGATTCTTACCGTAGCAAGGAAAGGTCTCCCAAGAATAATTGACACTTCATAATCAACTTCACAATCTAGAATGACAAAGTTTACCGGGTGAATGAATTTATCAACCCGGACCAAAACATTTTCTATAACACCCAACGACTATTTCATGGTACGATCAGCCATTTACAATATCATAGAAGTGGATCTTGGTTGCCCGATCCGCAAAGTCTTAAAAACCGAATAGGGCATCAAATTTATACTTTCCCCAAGATCACAAAGAGCTTTAGCAAACTCGACACTTCTAATTGTACAAGGAATAGTGAAAGCACCGGGATCCTCCAACTTATGAGCCATTAAATGAATAATTTCACTCACTTTATGAGTGACTTTGATAGTTTTAAAATTCATTGACCACTTCTTGGTCACAAGATCTTTCATAAATTTTACATAACCGGGCATTTGTTCCAAAATTTCGACCAATGGAACATTGATTGAAAGACTCTTCATCATTTGAATGAACTTGTTGAATTGATTCCTACCATTTTGCTTGTCAAGTCTTTGAGGATATGAAGGTGGAGGCTTATGCAATGGTGCCTTTGCCTTTTGCACTACCGGCTTCGGTATGTCAATAATGTGTTCCCTAGATGAGTTCACCTCCTCTTGTGTCTCTTCCACACTATCATCAATATTCATTTGAATTTACTCATTTGGTTGAACAACATTATTCAGGATCTCTTCTTCTTGCATTACTTGATCATCATCAACAAGTCGCCTTCTACTTGAGGTGGGTGCATTTCTGCCTCTTCCATTTCTTATGATAGCCACCATAGTATGCCCATTATTGTTACCACCCTTTGGGTTTACCATCGTGTCACTTGGTAGTGCACCCTTAGAACGAGAATTTAGAGCTTGAGAGATTTTTCCCATTTGAACTTCCAGGTTGCATATTGATGTGTTGTGTGCGGCAAGTTGGGCATTCGAATCGACATTCTTTTCCATCATTTGCTTGAACACATTCTCAATACATATCATCTCATTGTTTGAAGAACTTGAACTATGGGAAGGATAAGGAGGTGGGTTGCTCGATTGTTGATACATTGGGGCCTTTGAAAACCCGACCCCTAGTTTCCTTGATTATTACCCCAACCACCTTGGTTGTTGCCTCCCCAATTTCCTTAGTTGTTTATACTCCAATTCCCTTGTATTGTTTTGCCAATTCCCTTGATTGTTAGAATTACAATTGCCATGATTATTTTATGGTCACCATTGTTGTTGGTTTGGGCCTTGGAATTTGTTTCTTTGCCCTTGAAAATTGCTCCCATATTGCACTTCTTCCTCTTGCTCATTGTAAGAATCATCTTGATAAAAATATCTATCATCTTGTACATGGTTCTCCACTCGTATTTTCACTTATTGACCCCTGGTCCTCCTCTTGTTCACCAAAACATTCACTCCCTCCATAACATGAACTTTCTTAGGAGTTTGCACTTGATTTAGTTGGGCCTTTGCTAGTTGGGACATGGTAGTGGTCAATTCGGCAATGGCTTTCCCATGCTCTTGAAATTCTTTGTGAAGTTGGATCATATTCGGATCACCTTGTGGAACATTGGCCCGTGATTTCCAAGCCGACGACGTTTCTGCCGTCTCATCTAAGATTTCACACGCCTCCGCATAAGACATAGTCATAAAGTTCCCACTGGCTAGTTGATTCACTACACATTGTTTGGTTGTGTTAATCCCACGATAAAAGGTTGTTGTATCATGTTTTCCATCATATCATTGTTGGGACATTCCTTAACCATTGGTCTATACCGCTCCCATATTTTGTGTCGTGGCTCATTCAGCTCTTTCTTGAATGCCAAGATCTCGCCTCGAAGTGTAGCCATGTGCCCGGGAGAGAAAAACTTAGCAATGAACTTGGCCACCAACTTATTCCAAGTGTGAATTTAATGGTTTGGCAACTGTTCCAACCAATCTAAAGCTTTCCCTCGTAGAGAGAAGGGAAAAAGCCTTAGCCCCAATGCATCCTCAGAAACATTAGTTTGCTTGCTCCCCCAACATGTATCCACAAAGCCTTTCAAATGTTTGTAAGCATTTTGAGTTGGAGCACCGGTAAAGAAACTCCGTTGCTCAAGCAAAGTGAGCATCACATTGGTGATTTGAATGTTTCCCGCCCTAATATTTGGAGGGACTATTGCACTAGCATAACCTTTATTGGGAAAAATCCGGTGTGGAGCCGCTTGTGGTGGATGTGGTGGAGGTGGGGATGGAACGAGCACATTATCTTGCGGTCCCCGGCCTCTTCGTTGTGGCACTTGAGGTACCTCATCTACTTGTTCCTCCTCGTCGTCCAATTCCCCTAAAGACAAATTTTCGAGCTCATTGTTCTCCATGTTTACACCTATAATTTCTTAAACAAATTAGTAACATGGAAGAGAAAGAAGATATTCCAAAACACACTCAAATATATAGCTAACACCGTTTAAAGTCCCCTGCAACGACGCCAAAAATTTATCCAATCTTAATCCATACTCAACAATGAGTGGAAGAGGTCGTTGGAAGAATAGAACCCAACTATGAGTCGGGGTCGATTTCCACATGGAGCTAACAATGGGTGTTAGAGTGTATACTTGATGCATAAAGACTAAACAACTTAAATACACTTCCAATAAAATTGGTTTGCAATTTATTTCTATAAACTACATTATCAATGCTCAATAAGAGAAATGAATACTAGAAATTGACTAATAGTTTTTGGTTGTTTTCAAATAGGTAAAAAGCCTAGGTATGTAACATTCGCCTAAGTGTTCACTTAATGGGTTAAGTGCGTTAATACTTATTTTATTTATCGGGGTGTATTATAGCTCTCAACTCAAAGTTACCCACTCAATACCTCTCGGTCAGAGAGTGATTTTACCTAATTTAGTTTTCTCAAGCCCAAATGGGTATCAAGCTAAATAGTTGATATGAGTTCAAGTCGAGATTTTCCTATCTCTAGTTTAAACTCTTTAATTAAGCTAGTCAAATCCTTAATTAGCCCAATTTCTTGTTAGCCAATTTTTTCTAGACTAAGTCCCTCATTCTCAATCAAAGACCAAGTCAAAAAAGCATAAATCAACGTTTGTAACTATTAATTCTAAAAATAAAGCTTGAACAAGGCTACATAACAAACACACAATCGTAAACAAGCATTAAATTAAATATCTACAAGGTTTACACACTAGGGTTGAGTCACAACCCTACTAAATGTCTAGCTACTCATAATAGAAAATGAAGAAAACAAAGAAGAAATACTAATTAAACCCATAACATAAAATTAAAATAATAAACTATGATGTTTTTCTCCCAAAATGATCGCAAATTTCCTAAAATAGTAAACTACAATGACTACAATTGAGAAAACTTCAAAACTTGACCTAAAAATTTGATTCCCCGCTATTTAAAGTGCCCCAAAATTAGCTAACAAAAATGCCCCTCGGGAGGTTCTGCGGCCACACAATTCCATCTGCGATCCGCATATTGCTTGAGTTTGCAGCCGCACAATTTGGTCTGCGACTGCAATTCACCTTTTGGGGCCTCATAGTCATGTGTGGTCCGCACTTCAGGCAAGGCTTCAGTCTTGATCATTTTGCACGCTCTCTGAACTTTTTGAATTCTTGTCAGTGCGGACCATTTTCTACAGCTGCACAAATTATGTGCGGTCCGCACTTCTCTTCATTCCATCTCTAAGCTTCAACAACATATCTGCAGTAGCGAGGAGAATTCTACAGTCCGCACTTGCTTATTACCGCATTTTTGGTTTGTTGCGCCCCTTCTTGCATTATGAGTTGTAACACTTCTTTTTGAGTTGGATTTCTTCATTTTAGCCCAAATATCCAATGTTCCTGCAATTTGCACACTTTCATTTATTTTGGGAATATAAATCAATACTTTCGGACTAAAACAAAAGTAAAAAGGTACTCTTATTAATACTTACCTCAAGCATACCAAATCAATCCTCTAATAAGCCCTTCCCACATGACTGAACCTCTGGACGACTCGGATCTAGAAAAAAAAATTAATATCATGAATAAAATCTATAAGAAACGATTCCAAATAATAAAGCTACGATCTTTAATCAAAATAAAAAATTCTGCCCAAAAAGTCAACCCCGAGCCCGCACCCGAGGAGCCAACAAAATTAGCAAATTAACACCCATTCAAATACAGTTCCAACCATACAATTTTCATTCAATTCCGACCTCACATCGACCTTCAAATCTCACCCTCCAAAACCATAGTCCAAAACCCCCCAAATTTTACATTTAATTCATGAAAATTAGGTGTAATAATTTATGGGTAATTAATATCTAACACCAAAAATCAAGTAAGAATCACTTACCCCTTCAATTGTGATGAAATCCCTTCAAAAATCGCCTCCAACCGAGCTCCACAACTCTAAAAATGAGAAAAAGACTAAATCCTTCGATGTATATATTTTTCCCAGCATCATCGCATCTGTGGCCACTTAACCGCTTCTGCGGTGCCACTTCTGCAGAATAAGGGCAGCATCTACGGTCTCCTCCAAGCGCCCAACCTTCCGCTTCTGCGGGTCCCTCTTCACACCCGCGAATCCGCTTCTGCGTACTCTTACCGCATCTGCACAAGCACATAATCATTTTCACTAAATTTGAATGAGGATGTTGTAGATGATTCCACATCATCAGAACAACAGAGAAAAATCGATGAAGGTTTTTCAACGGCTACAAAAAGGGTCCAATCAGAAAATAATCAGCTTGTTGAGTTGTTGGCAAAGTCAAGTGCATACAGGCAGCGAGATATGAAGATAAAAGTAGAGCTTTGAAACTAAAAGAAATTAAAGAAGAAAATAAAATTTTATTATCGAATTTAGATTCTATTGATGATCCAAATATTCGTGAATTTATCGAACGAAAAACAAAAACAAAAATAAATAATGAATAAAAGAAGTCAACAATTTCAACATCCACAACCACAACAATCCTCTAAATTATTGTTGTAATTTTCTCATCCCGCTATGTTATTTAATGTATTTTTAATTTTTAGTCTATGTCAGTCGCTACAATATTAAATATTTATTTTTATGTTATTTAACGACCATTGTGTTATTTATTAACAATATGTTATATTTTATAGTTGTACTTTTATTTTTTTGATGGTTATATTTTATATATAATTGCAACTTATAATAAAATTAATTTATAATTTTATATAAAAATAATATATACGAATATTAGTGTATAAAAATTATACACCAAAATTAAGATATAAAATTAATATTATAAAAATATTACATAAAAAGTATAAGTAAATACAAAATTTATAATATGTTAAATTAAAAGTGTTATATAATAAAAGATAATAATAATATGTTGATGAATAGTAATGGTTTTGATGAATAGTATTACACCAAATTTAGTGTTACACTATTTATATGTCAAAATGGTGTAAAAGTTAGTGTTGGGTTGGAATAAGGCTATATTGTGGTCTAGGCTTTGGGCTAAACGGACTGGCCCGTATGGTCCGAGCCCAAGAGGTCCTAGGAGCCCACGGCGGACCGATCCATCATGGGGAGACCGCGAGCTCGAGACCGGCTGGCGGGCCTGGGCCGGTTCAACCGGGCCTAACGGGCCCAACAACTATTTTTTCAACGGTTAGAAGTTTAAAAAATAGTCGTTGGCCTGCCAATTTAGCCGTTTGGCACTTTCAAAAATAGTCATTTGCCCCCCAAACTTTATTTTAACCCTAAACTTTTTATAATTACACTTTTTCCCTATTCTAAACTATAAATACCCCCTTATTCTTTCATTTTTACTCACAAAATCACCAATCTCTCTCTAATTTTCTTCTATAATTGCTTACTTTATTATTGCAATTTGTGAAAAATTGTGAAGTTGGTGAATTGAAGTATTCAAGTCTTCAAGTCTTCAACGATATACAATTTTCAAGAAGTTGTTCGTCAATTCGGTAAACTCGTTCCAACTCTTAAGTTTTAATATTATAGTTTTGTTTGTTTTAATTTGTATAATTATAATTAATATGTCCTATTCTTTGAAAAATATGTTTGGTAAAAGTAAGGGAAAATCCAAGATTGGTGAATCTAGTGGCCAAGCTACTACTCCTCCCCCGGCTCCCCGACCCAGAGGTTATCCGTCGTCCTCCACCTGTTATTCTTGATAGTGATAACCCTTTATTTCAATTTACCGATAGTCAATTTTATCATGATATTGCACCAGGTGAACAATTAAATGATGAATATATGAATGCTCTTTATGGTAATCCAACTATTGATGAAAATGATGATGAAAATATAGATTTAGATGAAACGCAACCGGATTTAGACGATACACCTACTAGTCCTGTAAATGAAGTTAACCCAATTGATAATAATCCAAATGATGCCCCACCTGACTCTCTTGTAATAACCCCTACTTTTAATAGACAACCTTCTAGACGGTGCAAAATATCTCTTGTTTGGCACTTTTTTATTCAATTAAGAGATCAAAATAAGGCTAAGTGTAAAACTTGTGGGACTTTGATGGCTCATAAATTTACTGGAGACCGTAGCGGTACGGGTAGTTTGACTACACACATAAAGACATACCCTAGAGATAAAGCTATATTTCTTCAAATGAAAGCTGCGCAAGAGGGTACAAGTGTAGGTACTCATGTTAACCCTAGTACCAGGTCAAATCTAGTTCAACCGGGATTCTACTTCCTGATTGGCTTTTTTATTCAAACCGTAGAAGTAGACTTAGAGAATATTTTAAAAATGCGATGAATTTGACCTTAGAGAAAGAAAGGTTCCTAAACCTTGTCCGACTAGATGGAATTACATGTATGAAAGTTTAGTTGTTGCATATGAATATAAAAATCCAATAAACGCAACGTTTAATGCTCGTGTTGGTGGTGATGATGATGATGAGTACCTTACAAATCAGGATTGGACTAACGTTAAAATTCTTGTAGAATTTTAGAAAGATTTCATGTTGCTACAAATGAATTATCTGGGCAATATTATCCTACTATTTCTAACTGTTTAGTTTATCTTGTAGAACTTGTAAATTTGTTTACTCAATTTTCAGAGGGTGGGGTAATTTATGAACTTGCTATTGATTTTATAAGAGAAAAGTTTTAAAAATATTTTTTCCTTATCCCCCCTATTTATGGTATTGCTGTCATGTTAAATCCTACTATGAAATTAGGAGGTCCTCACTTTTGGTATACAAATATTTATAATGCTTTAGCACTTTCAGATGAGGAAATTTCTACACTTGCAGATGCAAAAGCCTCAATTAAAATAAATGCTCAAACAATTTATAATGCTTATCAACTTGCCTTAGATCATGCTAGACCAAATGTTCCAACTCCTACTTCGTCTAGTTCGCAATCATCTAAAAGAACTGCGGGACTAAAAACACTTAGTGCTTGGACGGGGTTCAGGGGTTCGCAAGGTGAAAATATTGATGATAGTTCACAACTAAATGAGCTTCAAGTTTATTTGTCGCAGGGGCTTGAATGAGAGAATTCCTACGGCTCCTTTAATATTTTGGAATGGTGGAAGGACAAAGAAAAATACTATCCGGTTCTTTCAAGGATGACTCGAGATATTTTAAGTGAGAGCGCTTTCATTCAAGCGAGACTTCAAATCGGTGATCATAGAGCGCCTATGAGGGAGAGCTTGAAAAAATCAGTACTCTTCAGAGATTGGAACCGTTCGGAATGAAGAAACTTTGGACTTGCTGAATCACAACCAGAGATAGACGAAGCTTACGGAGAAATGCTAGCGGAACTTGCGGAGGATGCTGCTTCGCCCGGAAGCGGTGATGAACCAGCTTCTTTTCCGCCACCACCAACGGAAATTCCTCCGAACCTTGAAGGATTTATGAAATTTGTTAGAGATAATATGTAGACTAATAGGTAACTTGTATTTTGGCACATCTTCATTAGTTTTTTTTCCTTTTAATGGTGTTATTAGCACCTTGTTGTGCTCATTCAATTTGGGGGAGGAAGACTAATAAAAATATTGTCATTTTTTGTTAATGTCGTAATAATAAAAATTATAAGGCATTCCCTTGAATATTTCTTTACAATTTTTTTGTGTTTAAATTTGAATTACAAGATTTAAGTCACAATTATATAATATAATTTACAAGAAATTGTCTTAGATAAAAAAATTTCAAAAAAAAAAGCCCAGAACACTTAGGCCTGTGGGTCCGACCCACTTAGCCCGAACCCATATGGGCTTAGGCCCACAGTGGGCCGGTTCCACCCTCCAAGACCGTTAAGCTCGGGAACGTTTGGCCCAGGACCGCTTGGGACTGACCCGCCAGAGCCCGGGACCGTTTGGCCCGGGCCGTTTAGCCCATTTAGGCTCGGGCCCGGACCACGTTACAACTTTAGGTTGGAACACCAAAATACTAAATCTTACCAAAAAATAACATTTGGCGTAAAAATTGGAGCAGGTTTAGGTTTGGAGATGGTCTTGAAAACCCTCATATGCCTACCTATATTCGAACACTTGAAACTACTAAATAAATAAATAAATAATATAGCAACATGCTACTTTTAGAAATGTGAACACACTATCCATAAAATATAGAAAATTTGACCGAAGACATTGTAGCAACAAATGTAAAAGGCGGCAATTAAAAAGAAAAAAAAGAGGAATACCAATTTGAGATGGAAAAACGCGAAAAAAAAAAAGAAGGAAAAAGTCAAGAGGAACATTAGGTGGGTGAACTTTGAAAAGCAGTTACGTATGTTTTAAAAAAGGAAAAAAATGATTTTTTATAGTCAAATAGCGTTAACCGGAAGTGAATCCTATTGAAGCACTAGACTTATATTGTGAAACGACGTCGTGGGACCCCGTTCTTTCCAAAGAAAGAGGTCGGTCTTTTCTTATTCACACGCCTTCCTCTGTCCTCACTTCTGCTTTCTGTGTTCTCCCCAATTTGGTGTTGTAACCGAAACCATCTTTTGATCGTAACCAGGTTTTTTCCTTTATAAAGTTTCCTTTAATATTCAGTAATTTTTTTCTTCATTTTAGTACGTCAAGATTCTTCTTTTTATCATATAAAACTGATTTTTTGTTTTGATTAAGAGGGATCTTGATGATTTGTTTTGATTTGGATTGTTCATTTCCCAAGTAGGTTTTTGTGTTTATCGAAGCTCTTTGCTTTTTCCCAATTCATTTTATCCTTTTGTTGAGAAATGGTTAAGTGGTGCTTGATCAAATTAAAATAACTCCTTTTTAGTGATTCTGTGCAAGAATGTAAGAGAAATAGTAAAGTAAATGTTTGGAAGGCTAATCCCCATAATGCCTTTTTTTATATAAATGCATAGCAAGTTCACTTATAATCTGGAATTTCTCAAGAAAGCTTGGACTTGGTTTATCTTATTCATGTTCTCTTTGGTTATTATTGATGTTTATTGTGGTAGTGAGTGATGTTTGGTTGTTTTTAAAATAAACATGGTGTGGGGGCTAGTTTGCACACGCCTCGACTAATTAGGCGGGTACCTGCTACCTCCTACCATCACATGTTGTCACAACCCATAATCGGGCATCGCAACTGGCACTTGAAGAGCGACTACCCAATAGGCAAACCATGTCCTTTATGAGCTCATTTCATTCTCATATAGAAAGAAAAATTGAAATGCAGCTAATAATAATAATAATAAAAAACTCTTATAAACAATGGAAGTCAATAAAAAAACAGTTTGTCTGAAATCAGCTCAAAGTACCCAATACACTGTCAAGGAGCATCTATAATGAAACTGAGTATAGGAGTTTAGCAACCCGACTACAACTGAATAACTGAAAGATAAAGGAGAGATGCCGCCACAGTTTTTATGTACTTGGCTCAGCTCAACTGAATACAAAAGCGGCCTCGAACAAGATCAAGGATTTCCAGCAGCTCTACTATCGATATGCACAAGGCAAGAAATAGCAACTTTGGTAAGCTAAAGCTCAACAAGATCACCCTACTCCCCTGCCATGACCCGAGGAGCAATTGTCTGAAAATGTATTCATGCTACGAACAAAGTATAACATATATCATAATTGCAATGTATGTATAAATGAAATAGCAACAAATACATGTAACTTCTCATAAGCTATGTCTCGTGGTGTCGTATATGGTAGCATCTGATCGTCCATAGGGCATACCCCTACTAGTGTTGAATAATATGTTTCAATAGACCATCCATAGCCAACAATAACTCATACTATGCTCAACCATCAGTGCATTTTAGTAGCAGACATCTAAGGTGGCAACCGGACTGTGAGTTAACTATGTACCGCCAGCTTGATAGCATCATCTCATCTCATCAATCAAATGCACATAGGACAGACAATGCAATCTAACAATATCAATAGATACGAATGCAGTCGTGCTATGAATCTCAACACGTCTAAAATTGGCACATATCATAATATGCTGCATAACCAGTGCAACTAGTATGTCATGCTCAGTTTATCATGAAATATAAAGAACATGCTTTATAAACTTTATTGTGAAAGAGAAATACCCTAGATATATAGCATATAAGCTAAGAAAACAGTATAAACATCCTAGTACGTGCTTGCCCCTCAACATACTAGGTATTTGTAAGCTTTTATGTACGTTCTAAATAATGACACTGAAAAAGCAAGCATTCGAGAAGCTAAAAGTCTCACTTGCCTTGAAATGGTAAACCTTTACTTCACTTGAAAAGTCCAAGTCCTCCAAGAAGACCTCTTTGGCCTCGATCTATGCAAAATATCGAATAACCATCAAATTAGGTAGGGAAACCATTTCCATAATTTAACGAAATGTCAAAGTAAAAGTCACCCCTAGTCCAGCCGTTCAAACTTCAAAACAAATTTCAAATTCAGGTGATCCATAAGCTCATGAGTTCAAATATGTGCTTAGGATCTCAATTAGAGTCCATTTACTTGGTCAAATCATCAAATTTCTCTTTTAGGAAGTTAGGTCAAATTTTCCTAATTTTGCATTATTTGTTGTCATGAATCTATGGTTGAAAATGAACTTCCGTCAAATTCTAGTATAAAAATCCCGAGATGTTGTAGAATCCTTACCTCAATAGCTTTGGTCGAAATCTCACACTTGAATTTTCACCCACAAGTTCCTCTTTACCCAAAATGGCAAAAGCTAGGTTTGAAATACGTCAATGGTCGCCCTTGTGCTTTTTTGGTGAGGTGGCACCCCCTCCCCAATGCACAAGCTAAAAGCTTTGGCCTTGTGCATGCACCACATCACAAGTTGCACTTTTTTGGTTTTTCATTCTTGCCCCGTAGGACGCTAAAGCCCACCCGAGGGGCTCGAGTACTATCCCAAATCATCCCAACAGGTCCACAATTATTATACGGACTTATAGAAAGTCTCCAAACTCAACTTAAATTACAACTGTGCAAAACAACTAGTTGAGTTGTTACACAGGACCAGGTAACAGGTAATTGTGTCCACCAAGGCTTGGACAAATGAGAAGAAATCACCTAGTGTTTTTGCCTCTGCTGGAATTTGAACGTGAGACCTCATGGTTTTCGACCACTTCATTGACCATCAAGACTTGAAGGTAAGTTCTACAAAGTGGTGGCTAGACCAACTATGTTGTATGGGGCGGAGTGTTGGCCAGTCAAGAAATCTCATGTCCAGAAGATGAAAATAACAGAAATGAGGATGTTGAGATAGATGTTCGGGAGTACTAGGAAGGATAGGGTCAGGAACGTAGATATTCGGGATAAGGTGGGGGTGGTACCCATGGAGGATAAGATGGGGGAAGGGAGGCTGAGATGTTTAGACATGTGAAGAGGAGATGTACTGACGCCCCAGTGAGGAGGTGTGAAAGGTTGAATATGGGAGGTGTAAGGAGAGGTAGAGGGAGGCCAAAGAAGTATTGGGAGAGGTAATTAGGTAGGAGATGAAACTTCTTTAGCTTACTGAGGACATGACCCTAAATGAGAAGTTGTGGAGGTTAGAAATTAGGGTGGAAGGTTAGTAAGTAGTAGAGCTTTTTGTTTGTTCTTACTTGGTAGTTTTAGTATTACTCTTATTTATTCTATTCTTGGTTGTCTATATCTATCTGATGTGCTCCTGCTTCGCTGCTATTACTATCTTGTTGTGTTACTGTTTTTTCCATATCTTTTCGTTACCTTATTTCCTTTGTGTTGTTGGTGCGTCTATGTTGAGCCGGAGGTCTATCAAAAACAACCTCTCTACCCATACAAGGTATGGGTTAGGTCTGCATTACACACTACCCTCCCAGACCTCACTTGTGAGATTCCACTAGGTTTGTCGTTTATAATTGTTTCATTGACCACGAAGGCACACCATTGGGTGCTTGAGGTTTGGTTGTTTAATCAAGTAAATTGTTAAGAAAAGTTTTAGTTAGAGCATTCAAGATTTCATATTGATTTGCTTCATGCCCTTATTGTGGTCTACTGCATGTAATGTTAGCACTTGTGACTGCTTAAGTATTCTGTACATCTATTCTAATCAATCTGCCTAAACTTTTCTTACTTATGAGAACTTGCATGCTGCGATTATTCATTTTGAATTCTGTAGTAAAAAATGATAGAACCAACATCAAGTGATTGATGGTGATTAGAAACAGTTACAACCAAAATAAGTGTCCTTACCAACTGTGAAGAGAGCTATAAAATCGAGCATGGCCTCTACATCCTGTGTATCATGTCCATCTGCATATTGCTCCAGAAATTAACAAGTATTTTTTTGGCTGTAGTTTTTGGGGTTGTTGGGGTGGGTGGGTGGGGGGTGAATTTGAAACAACACTAGTAGTAAAAAAATACAGAAGTGGTAGAAATTTCAGTGTCAATGTCATGTGTGAGAAAGAACGGGAGAAAATATATTATTGATGTATTAAGTGTTTTACAATAGCCCTATTTATATACGGTATTTACATATACCTAAAACCTTCTCTATCAATGTGGGGCACTATACATAAACTAACTCTTACACTTCCCCTCAAGCTGGTGCATATAAATTATATATACCGAGCTTGTTACATTTATAACTAATATAAGGACCACTGAGGGACTTGGTGAAAATATCTGCAAGTTGATTATTTGACGTCATAAACTTTGTAACAATATCTCCTGAGAGAATCTTTCTCTTTGTTTCAATGTGTTTAGTCTTCTCATGAAACATTGGATTTGATACAATATGAAGCGCAATTTGATTATCAGACACAAGTTCTATCTCGCTTATTTCTCCAAATTTTAATTCTTTGACTAACTGTTTGATCTAAACTAGCTCATGTTGCCATAGCCATAGCTCAATATTTTGCTTTTATGTTAGATATAGCAACTATATTCTTTTTGTTTTTGATAATCGTGGTGTCCATGCCA
Source organism: Nicotiana knightiana (assembly GCA_005239525.1). Classification (NCBI taxonomy): domain Eukaryota; kingdom Viridiplantae; phylum Streptophyta; class Magnoliopsida; order Solanales; family Solanaceae; genus Nicotiana; species Nicotiana knightiana. The sequence continues at coordinate 38,950 of ML368594.1, read as the reverse complement.
GCTTGCGCGACCTCAACTAATTCCGCGAGGTACTTGCCAGATCGAGCAACCACATTCTGTTTCTTGTTTTTCAAGAGACCAAATTACCTCCTACTAAAACACAATATCTAGACGTGGAACGTCTATCAGAAGGTGATCCTTCCCAATCAACATCTGTGTATCCAACAATATGCTTATGACCTCGATCCTCGAATAGTAATCTTTCGCTGGAGCTGATTTTATATACCAAGAATGCGAACAACGTAGCATAATTGAACTTATCATTTGCATATACTTCTCCATTTGCCAACAACATTTTCTCTTGGATGAGACTAAGGGTGTGTTTGTTACAACGGAAAATTTCCGTGGAAAATGTTTTCCAAGAAAATGAAAGTATTAATCTTATTTATTTTCCAGTGTTTGGTACGCAAATTAAGGAAAATAATTTCTCAAGAGTATTCATAAATAATTTAGATACAATAAACATGAAGCCATAAACTTTCGAACCAACAACCTTCCGAACCCACAAATTTCATAAACTTCCGAAACCGCGTAATTTCGGAACCCGTATACTTTATAATTTCTAAACCTGTAAACCGAAAGATGAAAAAAATAAAACTGAAAATATATAGAAAAATATTTTTTTTAGGGGGGGGGGGGAGGATG
>ML368594.1:21630-33955 GCA_005239525.1 Nicotiana knightiana | reverse complement strand
GGGGGGGGGGGGGGGTGGCTCTAGTTTTATAATTTGTACGTTGAGATTTGATTAGTCTTATGGATGTGCAGTTTCCTGGATGTTCTCCGATGAGGAATATATGAATGATAGCCTGAATATGATTTTATGGTTGAGACTTGAGAAACATCGTGTAGGTTCACTCAAGAATCTTTTGCACAATAAAGGAGCGGTTTGCACATCTGACTCATGTGTTTCATTTGTTATGTGGCTGAGAGGGTAGAATTGAGAGGATAGAGAAATCGTAAAAGAGTGGAGGCCTTGACCACTTTTTAAAGTCTGAACTTTTAATTAGCTTTTTTAAAATGACCATGAAGACCTAGTTAACTTTTAATAATCGAAGCACCTCAGATTACATCGAGCTGAGAAGATATGCTAAGAACTTCCACGACTTCATCTACTTACAAGTCATACCATGTTGCATCTCTGAAGTAAGCAGGAGAACCAAAAGAAAGCAGGGAAAATACATGCCTCTTTATCCCACTGCGCTATCTGTTCTATGTTGCTTGCACTTTTGGATTGATACTAAGTATTTTTTTGAAATACTTATCTCGTTTTAATGTTTTTACATGATTCCTCCTCCTCTTTTCTTCTTCTTTCTTTGATTAGCATATTTTTTGCAAAATTCCTCCCTATCTGAAAACCTCAAGTTTATGTACCTATATAGCCACTCTTTCTGAACCCCCACCCCCCATAACAAAAAAGGAAAAAACCCTTCTGCTCCATGTTGTTTTGTTTCTCAAATTTTTAATCGTGTACATGCATGTCATCCACCCTCTGCATTTTGATTAAAAGTTTAAGAGGAAAGAAAATTGATTGCGGGAGACAGCAATTCCTTAATTACAAGTCACAAGAAGATGGCATTCCTTTGCAGTGTGAAGGCGCAGATTATGGAAAAACCTATATGCCATAGTGAGCAAAAAGCACCTGTTTATTATCCATTTATTAGGGACTATTACTGCTCTTGAACTGTCTTGCTGGACAAATCCATGTCAAAAGGTAGCTCAGTCGAAATAGCTCTAGCTTGCTCCCATGGAAACTCTTAGTGTTTTGTAAACATTAGAGATATACATTTCAGTGGCACCTTTTAAATCCTTTAAAAGTTTGTTTTTCTACTTATCTCCTATATCATTCAGAAAGTCTTTTCTATGACATAATCTAGGGATGCCTAATTCACTTTAGCGGGAAATTAGCTACATTGCTCCTTATGGTTTCAGTTCTTCGCTCAAAGAGCATTGTAATATCTATATATTTTTGCTCATAAAATCATACAAGACATCAGTAGAAGTTCAATTTATGTTTATGCAGTGTGAATATCTTAACATTCATCATACTGATTAAAAAGAGTATCCAAACATTCATCAGAATGATAAAATGAATATCTAAACATTCATCAGATAAATGTTACTAATTGAATGAATTGTTTGTTTCCAGGTATGCCACACCATAGAAAAGGAGTTTGGGAAGACCATGGATGATCTATTCTTGGATTTTGACAAAGTACCTCTAGCAACTGCCTCAGTAAGTGGCTGAACTAAATAGATAGGTGCAGAGTGGAAACAAGGATTTCTCACTACGCGGTTTTGGCAGTAATACAGCCAAGGGTTTCCTACCTTGACTGTAAAATCTATAGTTAATTCTGTCAGTTTTATTAGAAGTACACAGTGATGTGGAGTATATTAGAGGAAGTTGGTGCGAGCTGTAGGACTGGTGGTGGTCCTAACATTGTCTTTTTACGTTTTTCTTCGTTCAATGCCAGAGGCTTATACGTTATCCTCACCACTCTTAACATTACTTTTCCGCAGATAGCGCAAGTTCATCGTGCAACTTTGAGTGATGGACAGGAAGTTGTCGTCAAAGTTCAGCATGATGGCATAAAAGCAGTTATACTGGAGGTTGTTTATGCTAGAGGCCATGATTTTTGTGTCTGTGAATATAGAGTACTGAAAAAGAGTAGCGTCATTTACTCCCATTCTTTTGCAGGACCTGAAAAATGCCAAGTCAATAGTTGATTGGGTAGCATGGGCGGAACCGCAATATAATTTCCACCCCATGATAAATGAATGGTGCAAAGAAGCACCTAAAGAACTAGACTTCAATCATGAGGCTGGTATGCTTCAAGTAGTCAAATTGATTTTCTTAATCCTTCAGCAGTGTTTTTTTCTGGATCATGTTTGTTAAGCTTTTTTTTTCTTTTGGTTTGTCAGAAAACACTCGAAAGGTTTCGAGAAATCTCTGTTGTAACAAAAGATGTGATGATAGCATGCCTGCTAATCACGTGGACGTACTAATTCCTGAAGTCATTCAAGTACGTTCGTCTAGTATTTTGGAAGTTGTCTAAGCTACTGTTTGTGACTTTTTAGGAGCTCTAGTCTCTTGTAGAAGTTCTTACTTGAATGCTCTATAAATTTGATGTTATTGATAGAACTAATTGGGAGAGGAGCTCCACTGTCGTAAGTAGTTAATATACGTCTACGTGTAGAGAGTTGTTACATCAGATCTATCTCCTAGAAGAAAACATGTTCCCTGTAATGGTCAGAGGGACTTCACCAAGGTTCATATTGATGATTTAAGAGGGAATTACTAACTTGTTTGGGACTGAGTAGTAATTGTTGTTGTTGTAAGGATCCGCCAAAGGTACTTGGTGAATCTAGTCATTATTGCATCTCTTTTCATGTTATTTTTTACATGAAGATAAAGACAGTTGACACACCTAGATAAGTATACCTGAACTTCTGTTTCTTATGCTTGATTTTGAGTGGAGTTTAAGGTGGTTTAGCAGTAAAGGTCTCTAACCAGCTCAATCTTATGTATCGCTTGACGGTCTGCTTGTGTTTTACTCCCTCCGTTTCAATTAAATGACACACATTCCTTATTAGTCCATTTCCAGAAAAAATGACACATTTCTATATTCGGAAACAATTTAACTTTAAACTTTTCATTTTATCCACTTTACCCTTAGTGAGAAGCTTTTATAGCCACACAAATGTAATGGGCCCACAAAGCTTTTGCCCCTTAAGCTTTTAGGACCACATGTTTCAAAAGTCTTTTTTTTTTCCTTCAACTTTGTGCTAAGTCAAACTACATCTAAACTGAAACGGAGGGAGTAACAAGTATTAGGTCTAGCAGGGGGGAAGTGAACTTAGTAGGACGTTCCCTTTTTTGTTTTTTTTCCACAAAGGTCACTTCTTTCCCTTTGGTTACATACGACAGAGATATCTTTATGTTTGAAGGAGACGGGACGAGAATTAGCTTTTGGGGACATAAGTGGTGTGGGGATAATATGTTGAAAGATCAATTCCCGAGCATTTCCAGAGTGTCATGCCAAAAGGAGTTAACAGTCCAACAAATTCGAGAAATTCAACGCGGAGAGGTTTTCTGGGATTTGAGATTCAGGAGGGATTTCGATGATTGGGAAGTGATTGAATATCCAATGAAGTTAGATTTGCTTCACAAGCAATGTTAGTCACTTAATAGCCATGATGCATGGAAGTGGAGGTTGGGGAACAACAGAGTTTTTTTCTGTAAAGTCTTCTATGAAAAGTTTTTGGTTGAGGAGGAGGATGTGTTTCCATATAGCTCAATTTGGATACCGAAGTTCCAAGTAAAGTGTGTTGGTTCATTTGGTTTGCAGCTAGATGGGTGATCTTGATGGCGGAGAACCTTAGGAAGCGGATGGTCGTTTGTGTTAGTTGGTGCTTCATGTGTAAGGAGGCCGGTGAAGATGTGGATCATCTCCTTCTACATTGTAGCCTAGCCTCGAGGCTATGGAGGGAAATAATTTCTTTTTTCTGCATAGCATGGGTAATGCCAAGAACAGTAAAAGAGTTAATGTGCAGCTGGAAGGGTGGGAGAAGGAGGAGAAGGCGCAGGGCATGGACTGTTGCTCCTCTAGCAATCATGTGGGTTATTTGGAGAGAGAAACAGAAGAGCTGGGGTAGAGATGAGTTTTCTTCAGTTGAGGAGTAGCCTCCTATCCCTTATTCTTTTTTGGTGCACCAATGAAGTCCCTGTTTGTATAGAAGATTGAGTGTCAGAGAACCATATCTTTTTGTAGTCTTTCTTTTTTGATATCCTTCTTGTATGCGGGCACTTCTGTTTTGGCCCATTCATTAATGGAATTTTATTTACCTGATCAAAAAAAAAAAGTTCTTTATGTTTGACAATGAGGGGATGTATGATTCGCTCACCTATATAGATGTGTTTCACGTGTCCTAAAGATGCTGAAATTGTTTATGGTATTTTATATTAGTTTACTGATTATTTCAGAAAGGTGCAGGCTTCAATCACTTCCATTCTCTCATTAGTTACTTCTGTCCCTGTATTGTGAGATTCTTCATTTCTTTCTCAATAATGTTTTTATATTGGATTACTTGAAATGGCAGTCCACTGAAAAGGTGCTCATACTGGAGTATATGGATGGTGTTCGTTTGAATGACGCTGAATCACTTCGAGCTTTGGGAGTAGACAAGCAAAAACTTGTCGAAGAAATTACACGTGCATATGCACACCAAATTTATGTTGATGGATTTTTTAATGGAGACCCTCATCCAGGTAGATTTTCATTCCTTTCTTGTTCACTAGGGATGAGTCACTGTGCTTACATTTATTTACGTCTGACGTGATTTTGTTGATATGCTGCTTGTCAAGACTCAAGACTAACTTGCTTATGCTTTTTACCTCTCAAAGTTTCTACAAAAGCTACAACATTTCATCCTGCTTATTATGCTGAATAGATGTTTCCAACTCTTAATAGTGTTTCACTCTGTTTAATATTCTTTTGGGTTGGCAAGAATAGGGAATTTTCTGGTGAGCAAGGAACCCCCTCATCGCCCAATTTTGCTTGATTTTGGGCTCACAAAGTTACTGTCAAGCTCCTTGAAACAAGCTCTCGCAAAAATGTTTCTGGCAGCTGCTGAGGTTTGTCCAGTTCCTTTAACACCCATTGAGGACTGTGTAATATACTGTAATATATGATGGTTATGTGGTGAGTAATAATTTAAGAACAACTATGCGATAACTAATATTGTAAAATTATTATGCAGGGGTTGCAGTACAAATGTCAAGAATTAGCTATACTAGTTAGTATGCAAGTGCAAGTTTTTGTTTTAAAAAACAATAAAGTTACAACTTATTAAGAATTCGGACTAGATAAGGTTTTATTTTTTGATGGCATTTGAACTTCCAACTGTCACCTGAAGTCTAAATGTTTGATGAGTCTTTTCAGCTGATGTAACCTTTCCCCTGTAAATGATATTATCCTCCTCTTAGATTTCATTAGCTCTCTCTCAATGGTTTAGTAACCATTGCCTTTTGCTCTTGGTTAACTCCCTGCTCTAGAATAGTTTTTTGTACTAAGAGTTAACCAAGTTTTCTATTGTAACCTTTTGCATCTTCTCGATGCCTATAATGCAATACCTTACTTCATCAAAAAAAAAAAAAAGGTTTTATTTTTATGGGTACTAAAACAAGGCATTACTTGAGTGTATTTTTTAAAATCATTTTAGGTGCAGAATCTATGTATTGTTAGTATTCCAATTCCTATCTTGCATTGAATAATACACAATATTCCCGTATAAGTTATGCAAGTTTTGTTTATATGGAAAAAAGACTGGTAAGCAAATGTTCTGTTAATATGCCGAGTTTTATGTCCTGAACCAAGCTTGTTATTCCTTATGCAGATTCTTATGCCATGGTTATTTTTCATATAGGGGAAGCAAATGAGCCTTACAGTACTTAACTCATTCAGTAGTATTATTCTGATATGCCATGACAAGCACTCCACCTAGTAACATGAACTCCTTAGTCTGACCATGTCTTTGCATCACAAATGATGTACTCGTGTATCAGCCCTGTGTCTCAACTTTTAACTTTTTACGAAGTGTCAATAATCAATTTTTCAGTAATAATTAACATTCTTTTCTCCAGCCAGACCTCCTTTCATCTTGCTAGATAGTTATGTATAAATAGTCCTAGTCAAAAATGTAGTAGGAGTAGAATATGTCCTAGTCCCATATGTAGTAGGAGTAGAATATGTATTATATATAACGCTCATTGTATCCTTATTAATAAATAGATTTTTTCCCCGTGCATTCTCACATGGTATCGGAGCTTCAGTGAGAAAATTATCGTTGTGCGTCGTTCCAGCGACATCCAGGAAGAAAGATCTCATCGCGTGCAATTTTCCAGCAACTTCGTCTTGTTCCCAGGGTTCATCACTGCTACAGTGGTACTGTGCATATACCAGTACCACCATCAGATCTAAAACCCTTGTGTGACCAAACCCCAAAAATTCCAGTCTCATCGGAACTGAAAAGTGAGTCACCGTGCGTCTTTCTGGTTGACGACTCGGGATTGATTTGCGTTATCTCCTTATTGGTAAGTGTTGTACGAAAACCAACACTACCATCTTGTTTGGAAAAGTAAGACGACAAAATTCCAGTCAATCGCGCCGGCAGAAAATCACGCGCCTCCACACGCCGTCAGAACTAGGGTTCCGGCGAGCTACGGTAAGTTTTCTGGCGCGTGTGAGCCATTTTTGACAAATATTCTTCAGGACAACTTACTCGTCCAGTGATTCCGAACCTATCCATATAAATTACATCAAATTCTGACAACTTTTATTTTTTCCGACGTGAACAATGATTTTCCGGTGTGAACAGTAATTTCCAGAAAAAGTTTGTGCATTCTGGTGGTATTTTAGAACCTATTTTGTAGTGTGTAATTCAGCTTAGTCTCACTATTTTCAAATTTTTCCGGCAACTGTTCGGCCAACTTTTGTTTATCAGCAACCACCTGGTTTTGTTGCTCGGGGGAGTCTAGCGGCCTTGTATGTCGAATGATCAACCTGCAGATATTTTCACCAAGTCCCTCACTGATCCTCATATTAGTTAGTAGTTACATATGTAACAAGCTCGGTACTAATGATTTGTATGCACCGGCTTGAGGGGGAGTGTTAGATAGTTATGTGTAAATAGTACTAGTGTAGTAGGAGTAGAATATGTCCTAGTCCCATATGTAGTAGGAGTAGAATATGTATTATATATAGGGCTCATTGTATCCTTGTTAATAAATAGATTTTTCTCTCTTGCATTCTCACACATCTACCCTTGCGGACATCCTGGTATCAGAAAAGGATAATTATTTAAATCCTTTATATCTGAGTCATAGTTTCATTTAATTGTACAGAGTGCTTAAACCCAGCTAATAGGTCAATGAACCCCATTATTTAATTGTATCTTTGTTTAATTAATTTCCCTCTTTCAGGATAAAGTTATAAGAATAAAGCACATATTATAACCAAATTCAATAAAAAATTTAATTAAGGTGCAAGATGTTTTCTCATCTTGTTATTCTTGTACACTTGGCTGTAAATATTTTGTGAATCCCTGTTGGCGCCTCTTATTCCAATGACAACAATCAATTTGCGCTTTTGTTTCCAGATAATCAACAAAATGTGGTTATGCTGTTTCTCTACCAATTTGCTAGTAAAAATTGAGATGCCACTTCTTGCAGGGGGACCATGTTGCACTTTTGTCTGCATTTGCAGAAATGGGACTCAAGTTTCGCCTTGACGTTCCGGAACAAGCTATGGAGGTTACTTCTGTGTTCTTCCGTTCTGCCACGCCTGCCAATGAAGCTCTTGTAAGATGCTCTTGTTAGTTGGTTATATCTATTCGATTTCCCTCGTCTGACTTATCTCTCAATTTGATGAAGGAAAGTATGAAAATGTTATCTGAGCAAAGGTCAAAGAACCTCAAGGTTATACAAGAAAAAATGAAACTGAATGAGAAGGAAGTGAAACGCTTTAATCCTGTAAGCTAATAGCTCCTTTTGACCACTGTTGACTCTGTGAATTATCAACCACTGACTTTGTTGATTCTGAACCAGCTGATTATATTTTCTCCAGGTTGATGCTTTTCCTAGTGATATTGTTATATTTGGGAGGGTTCTTAATCTTCTTAGAGGTTTGTGATGAATGCGCACTATTATCTCCTCTTTGTTTCATCTAAGCATGAAGAACTGACTCAGTGGTTGTCTGATTCTCAGGGCTTTCTGCAACAATGAATGTCCGCATAGTTTATATCGATATCATGAGACCTTTTGCTGAATCTGCTCTCCAATGGTTAGCTCTGTTTTGTGCTTATTCTACCATACATCAGCGTATGCATTGCTTACTGAGTATTGTTCATCGACTTGTACCAGCAACTTGAACAGAGGGCCATCCTTGAATCCACGATGGATTTATGACACCCCAGTTCATTCTGATGTTGAAGCCAAGCTAAGGCAGCTTTTGGTTGAGCTTGGGAATGCTGAGAAGATACTCGGAATCCAGGTATATACTCGTAACTTCCATGTTTTTGCGGTCTGATATCCTGCCAACATGCTTCCCTTCCCAAAGGCTTTGTACACAACTCTTCTTGCAAATTCAGGGGTAGCTAACACTACTAATACTGTGGGAGTACAATTTCTTGCTGCAGAAAAAAGTGATGCAAGGTTTTTAGTTAAGATAAGTCCTTGGAAAAGGAAGGTTTTAGTGAACCCATATCTCATATTGACCACTCAATCAGAAAGAATAAATTAATTATAGAGTGCGGACTACCTTTTCAATTCGGGGTTGGCGTAGAGGTAGGCTGTACCTTGAAATGAAGAGAAAGCTCAAAAAAAAAAAAAAAAAAAAAAAAAAAAAAATACAGAAGATGGAGCAGTCAGTTACTGAGAATATCAACTAGACAATTCATTATTCTGTGGATGAGTGAGAAGAGCACTGGAAAATTCTGCGTTAGCCATGTGGATGTTTCAGATTGTAAATGACATAATTTAGTCTTCGAAGTTGTTGATTTGAGTTGATAGTTCTTTAAGTGAATAGGAATGGGTAATTTTTAGTCAAACTCTATAGTGCTACAAATCCGATATATACTCAATATTTCTCTATGTAGAGAGTTATTCGATGTTCCTTTCTGGGTTTCTGATATTAGATCTGGACTTAACAACTCAGAAGAGGCCATGTCTCTTTTAATGAAGTGATCTTAGATCCTAGCTGCAGGGGTTAGTCATACTGCTGCCAAATGTTCTAATGTAGAAAATATCTCTCCAATTAGGTTGGTTTATAGATATGTTGACTCATTCCTGGGTTTCACTAATTCAGGCATGCTCTTTATTTGTTGTGTATTTCAAGGTATGTGCCTACAAAGATGGAGAAGTGATCATTGATACTGCTGCTGGGGTACTTGGAAAATATGATCCTCGTCCGGTCCAACCCGATAGCTTATTTTCTGTTTTTTCAGTAACAAAGGGAATCAGTGCTGGACTGGTACACTGGCTGGTTGATAATGGGTATGTGCCCTAGAAATAATTTCAATGTCTACTCTGGATGTCCTAATTTTCTATTCTCTTGTCTAAAATACATAAGTTCCTAAATCGTTTAGAAAAAGAATGCTGCCCCGGGGGCTTTGATCTTGTGGTAAGAGCGCAACTTGTGATGTGTGGGTTCGGCGCACATCACGGGTTCAAACTCTGCCGCAAACAAAAGCCTAGTATTTTAAGTGGAGAAGGGTGGGGTGGGGGGCACTGTTCATCGAATTTCAAACTGTGCGCCGCTGGCCAGTTTACACTGGCTGCTAGCCTACCATAACCACCCTCCTTTATCCCGGTTTGGGACTTTTTTTTAAGGCCTACCTTCAATCGAGGCGTGTCATTATTTCTTTATACTTGCTCATTGCTGTAGTTTATTTATTGATATGCCATTGCATTTGAAGGCTCCTGATAAATCAAAATTTAGAAGGTATATGTTACCATTATTTAAAAATAAAAAAACAAATAAATAAATCAAAATTCAGAAGGTATGCGCCTCGCCTTGCGTGGGATGGAAACACCTTTGCTTATACGTCCATTTCAAAAATACTGATTCAAACTTTAAGAGCTTCAAAGTAGAAATATTTTTGATTTATCTACTAATGATCTTGATCTTTCCTATACTCACTTTGTAATTCTACTTTCCTTTTATTGTGTCTTGCTCATTTTGAAGTTTTAAGAGGTACCCTATGTTTGTGAGACATTTTGTGCTCTAGCTTTGTTTGGGGTACATAATTTTAGCCTTTGCAATTAACCAATGAGAACATTATATCTAACAGAAAGCTGAAGCTTGAGGACAATATTGCAAATATTTGGCCTGAATTTGGATCAAATGGAAAGGATCAAATAAAGGTATGTATAAGAAGTTATGAGCTACACCACAATAGAAATTGTTTCTGACACTTCTTGAGTTAGTAAATGATTAAAGAAGAAGAAAAGTTAATTTCATTCTTTTTTTCCCAGAAATTATTTGAAAGTAGTGGCAGAAAGCAACACCAAGAATTGTAGAATACCTATTTCTTAGTCCTGGATATTTATTGTTTTAATTTCCAACTATGTCAGTTTGAGTGCATGCTTCTTTATCTTTTTAAAAAAAAATTTAATTATGGCAGGTTCATCATGTTCTTAACCATACCTCTGGTTTACATAATGCCATGGGTGGTATTAGCCAAGAAGATCCTTTTTTGATGACTGATTGGGATGAATGTTTAAAGCGGATTGCCATGACTGCTGCAGAAACTGCACCGGGTCATGAGCAGCTGTACCATTATTTGTCATTTGGCTGGTTATGTGGTGGCATTATTGAGGTAATGTTGCATTTCATACTTTCTGATCAAATTTTATGACTGTAATTGCTTGCTAATTATTTGTGTCATGACCCCTAAAGCATCAACTAAAGCATGCAAAGCTCCAAATGTTATTGAACTAAGTTTAACTTAAATTTTGAAGGTAAGTTTCCAAATGTGAACCATATTTTTGGTCACGATGGGACGATGGTGATTGGTTTGTTACAGGTTTTGAATTTGAAATGAAATAATCTTGTAGTGGAGCGTCTGTACAAAACATATTGCTATCAGTATATTATAAAATCTTGACATGCTTTGAGGTATTTATCTATTGTCATCTCAATACAGCGAGCATCAGGAAGAAGATTTCAAGAACTCCTAGAAGAAGTGTTTGTTCGCCCTTTAAAGATTGACGGCGAGCTCTATGTTGGAATTCCTCCAGGCATGATTAGTGTCTACTTTTTATTATTTCCTAATTCCTCCTACTCTTTGCTATCAATTGGCTCATCTTTGCTTGTTCAATCTCGTTAACTATGCTGACTGACATGTTAGCAAACAATCATCATAGTTTCTAGGTCCCTTGTCAGTTGATAGCTAATCTAACTACGCGGGATATACCATATTCATAGGTAATACTTCCGAAAAATGAAAGTTTAGACTGCTTTTGTCCATGTTCAATATTATTGCAGCTACCTCGTTAAAAATCAGAATAAGTTTCCCATGTTTATATGATGCAGATGAAGTATCGTTGGTATTAACATGCTGGACTTATGGGTACTTGTAGGTGGGCAGTTGACCAGTAACCACCTCAAGTTTTGAGGGGTAGCTTATATGAATCTGATCACTAAGTTGTCAAAATTTCCAACCCATCTGGCGTCAGACAAAGCAGTTGCAATAACAATGACAACGATAATAATGATAATGATACATTATAAAGTGCGACTGTAGAAGAATTTGGACGCATGACATTAGCCTTTGGCATTCCTTTTCTTCACCTTGTTTATCTTATTTCTCACATGGTACAGAACTGTGAGAAACCAGCTGCTGTGTGCATTGACCTATGACCTTCAGGAGGAGGACAGCCATAGAGTTCTCAGGATATTTTATAGTCAATTCTAGAACCCCAAAGCCTCAAGAAACTAACCTGTAAAGGGCTTTCTGGACTGAAGTTTCTGTATCAACATGTAAATCTGCTTCATGGTTGAGCACTTGTTGATGTAGATACTTGCCACAGAATTTAGCTTCCCCTAGTTGAAAAAAATCCTGTTTCCCCTTCCTTTTCTCTTCCAAATATCTTGATGCGACAATGTGATGTTCTTCTTCTGGAGTAGATCTATCAAATTTCGAATTTGCCTATGTCTCGAATTATGTAGAATTCGTCTAAACCACAAAGGAAAGTTTCATATCTCAAACAATTTGTATTCTGGAGGCGGGTGACATCCTTGCTTTACACATTTAGTGATCAAACCACTCAGACCTGCTTTTCTCACATATAGAAGATACATAGTGTTAAAAAAAAATTCTATTCCACTGTGTCCCATATTTCAAATCCCCACCCAAGCATGCGCAATCCCCTTCCGTGAGGGCAGGGGATGGGTACATCCTGAAGGGTCTTATTGTATAGCATGGTCATTTAGTCTCTTCTTAGCTATAATCATAGCGCCCCC
>ML368594.1:0-21158 GCA_005239525.1 Nicotiana knightiana | reverse complement strand
CCCCATCCCCCCCCTTTATATATAGATGAAACCATTTGATAGTTGACACCAAAAATTCCCTATTGCAGGTGTGGAATCTCGACTTGCAACGCTTACAGTAGATATGAGTGATCTCACGAAGTTGTCAAATGTCAGCAACCGTTCAGACTTGCCATCCACCTTCCAGCCGCAGCAGATCGCTCTACTTGCAACTACTTTACCTGCCATATTCAACTCACTCTATGCTCGCCGTGCTATTATACCTGCTGCCAATGGACACTGCTCAGCTCGTGCCCTAGCCCGCTATTATGCTGCACTTGCTGAGGGTGGGAGAGTTCCTCCACCGCATTATTCTTCCATGCCAACCTTAGGAAGCCACCCACACATTCCAAAGTTCCCTTCTCAACAGACTGTTAAGAAGCAGAAATCTAGAAAGAAAACTGCTGCTTCAGATGCTGATGGTTCTGGACCGACTCAAAATAGCAGTTCATCTGCTGATAATGGCTATGGACATGATGGCAAAGGCAATGTATACGTCCGGATTCCCGACGACAATAGCTACAGTGGCGGTGATACGTCAAGTGATAACCGGAATATTAAACTCTTCCACAACCAAAGAGTTCATGATGCTTTCATGGGAGTTGGAGAATATGAAAACCTTACCTACCCTAATGGGCAGTTTGGGCTTGGGTTTAAAAGGAGTTACTCAACAAATGGGGAACTTATTGGCTTCGGGCATTCAGGTATGGGCGGATCTACTGGTTTTTGTAACCTCAAGCATAAGTTTGCAATTGCAGTAACTCTGAATAAGTTGTCATTTGGATCTGTGACTGCGAAAATAATACACTTGATATGTTCTGAGCTTAACATTCCAGTGCCACAGGAAATTTCCAGACTTGTTGAGACTGGATCCAGTGATCAGTTGGATATGAGTAAACCACTGATTAACTGACAAAATTTCACTCAAATTTTGCCATTGCAAGTGTAACTATATCATCAAGACAAAAGAATATCATTGTACTTGACAATACAAGTTTAAATTTTGGAAGTATGTTCTTTGCCGTGATACTGAAGCTTTACAAAGTGGTTATGAATTTAGGATCGAGCCCATGTCCATAATCTCTTGTTTTAAGTTAGATATGGTTGTGCCTGTAGTTTTCCGGTTCTAATTCTAGAGTGAAGGTTTAAGCGGCAAGCTACCTTGAAACTTACATGAAAAGCTTGCACTACGGGAGGTTTTAATCTAACTTTGACGGTGTTTGGCTAAGCTTATAAGTTGGTCAAACTGGCTTATAAACCTCTTTTGGCTTATCTACGCGTTTGGTAAACATCCAAAGTGTATATAAGCTAAAATCACTCATATCAACTTATGACTTTTCAGCTTATAAGCACTTTTAGTTTGACTAAAGCTTTTACTCAGGGGCGGAGGGAGAGTATAACTTACGGGTTCGGCCGAACCCAGTAGCTTTCGTTCAAACCATGTATTTGTCTTAAGAAATTCATTGAACATGTATAAATTATTAATTTAGAACCCAGTACCTTAAAAGATTCCAATTCTGGCTCCGCCTCTGCTTTTACTAGTTTATCCTTAGTTATATTTTTAAATATATTTCCTAGAATATATTTCTTAACTTTCTCTTCGTTCCATATTTGTTGTTCATCCTTTTTTCTTTACAAAGAAGCTTTTTAATTTATAATCTTTTGTAAAGTTTTAAGGGTATTTTAGTCATTTTAATAAAAGAACTGTTTATCAACCGCTTATTATCAGTTTCAGTAGGTCCTGTAAATGCTTATTTAAAAAGTCAATTTCAGTACTTAAAAAATACATTTCGGCACATCAAGCTTATTCAAACGAGCTCTTTATGCACAATTGTTTTGTCCACTTTTGTATTTCTAACATTTGCAAACTAATTGTTTGTATTGTAATTATCAGATTCCTAACTGGTTTGATAAACTTATGGATGCTCAAGTTACACTCAAATCCAACCCTATTTTGAATTTTCTTTTTGAAATAGGTAGACCACCGATTAACTAACAACTTTCACTCAATTTTGGTCGGTGCAAGTCCATATTACTTTACACAATTCAAAAATAATTTGTACAAGTAAAATTTTACTACATTTTAAATTTTTATTAGGAGTTTCTGCATAGCTCAAATATGTAGAGATTGGATAGTCAAAACTTTACACTCTGTTTGGATCATCTTTTTCCATCGTTTTATAATGTATTGAATTGTATTGTATTGTATCGTATCATTTTTTGAATACAATATTTGGATAGATTGTATTGTTTGTTATTGTTAAATAATATTTTGCTGTTTGGTTTGACTATATCGTACTGTACTGTAATTGATAAGTTTACTAAAATATCCTCAATTGCTTAAATATTTAATTTTGTCAAAAATTATGCATAAAAATAATTTTAAAAAACAAAACAGAAAAAGGCAAAACACCTTAAGAAAGCATAACAAAGGAGCGAGACAGAAGAAGGCAAAACAAAGGAGCACAACTAACTAGAATTGAGTTAAAAGCAAATTAGGAGAAAAAATAAAACAAAAGGCGCCAAAACATCTTTAATGTTGGCGACAGAAGTTTTGAAAAAAAAACAAAGTAGGTTCTAGGTTGGAGACTTGAAGTTAAAAAAAAAGAAAAGGTAATGGGTAAAATGAAATTGTGGAGTAATAAGTTAGGGCGTAACTGGAAAGAAAAATAGGAAACAATCCCACCACGCCAATCCGTTGTTTCAAAAAAGGGTACTTTTCATTGTTCCGAAACAATGGATTTAACAATACAATACAACTAATTAATGAAACAATCAAAACAAACATTGTTATGGGATAACAATACAGTACAGATCAACCATCCAAACAAGCTCTTAGTTAACTTCAGTATCCTATATATTAAAAAAACAATTTAACAATAATTTTGTTGCCCGAAGGGACGGCCCAGTTGGGTTTGGAGGGGGTTGTCCACACGGGCGATGCGGGTTCGAACCACCTCAATGCCCCTATGAGTCTGAGTCTGTCACACAGGGCTTGTCTAGTGCGGTTTACATTCCCTATGTAGCTTGCAGACTATTACACAGTAGGGTCTAGGGAGTTTACCCAATGCGCACAACATGCTCACCACATAATGCTCACCCGAAGGACAGAAGTTGCAGCGGCTATGAATTTTTCTGGGATTCCAAAAATAATAATTTTGTTCAATATGAAATCTATTATTATGCAACTTAAAATTAAATGCATAATTTTCATGTACACGATATATCTTATTTTTAATACTAATACATCAAATATTCGTTACAAAAATATATGCACTTAATCATTAAAGAATTAGTAGTTCCCAGTATTACATTACAGTCTCTATATTATAGAGTGAGTGGCTAAAGAAAAAGTTGTAACGTAACATAGAGCTATTAGCTATAAGACGGCAAAGTGAAAAATTTGGATAACAAAAGGCTAAGGCAGCGCCACGACAAGACAAAAGTCCTTAGCCCACGCGTCAGCTTCTCAACAGCTCAAAGAGTTGTTTGCGATTCGTCACTTACAAAATCCATACAAACCAAAATTTTCGACATGATGAATCTGAACGTGATGATCAAACCTCCTCTTTCTTTAACCAAACTCATTGCAAATCAAACCCTTTTCACATCCAAAACCAATATGCATTCTTCTTTCAGAGCCACAGCCACTGTTCAACATGTTCCAGAGCTAAGCCCTGAAGAAATGGACAGAGTTTGTGAACAGACTTTTCAAAAATACACTAGTGTTAGTGGTTTGGCTAAGAGGAAAGGCAAAGGGGTTGCAATTGTTTGGTTCAGGAATGACTTGAGAGTGTTGGATAATGAGGCTCTTTTTAGGGGTTGGGTTTCATCTGAAGCATTATTGCCTGTTTATTGTGTTGATCCTACACTTTTTGGGACTACCCATTACTTTGGATTGCCCAAAACTGGATGTAATATCACTTCACTCTCTTTTTTTTCTTCTTCTATTGGTAGCCAGATGTAGCGTCTTTTAATTCTGATTTCTTTGCTTGAATCTTCTATTTTGATGAGCTCAACGTCTGTCTTTAATTTCTCTTTGACAGCTTTAAGGGCGCAATTCATCATAGAATGCTTAACCGATTTGAAACGAAATCTAGTGAAGAGGGGACTTGACCTATTGATTCAACATGGTAAACCAGAAGAGATTATCCCTTCCCTTGCAAAAGCTTTTAAAGCACACACAGTTAAGGAGCTTCTTCTTTTTTCAAATTGATGTTTGTTATTTGACAAACTATTCAATTTTGTTGCTGTTAACTACATAGTAATGTAAGGAGGTGTGTTTATGTAACAGGTGTATGCCCACAAGGAAACATGCAGTGAGGAAGTAAAAGTAGAAAAAATGGTCTCAAGAAATTTGCAAGAATTTGTATCACCATTATCTGGTGAGCTAGGCAATGAGCCAAGATCTACAAATGCTACTAAACTGGAATTGATCTGGGGTAGTACTATGTATCATATAGATGACCTTCCATTTGACTGTGAGAGTTTACCAGATGTGTACACTCAGTTCCGTAAGGTGAGAGTTTCTGATTTAGGAAACTTGCAATTCAGGATACTTTCTCTTATCTCATTTGTTAGCTGTCTTGTTGATGGTTAAACTTAACAGTCGGTGGAATCCAAATCAAGAATCCGTAATTGCATTAGACTCGCAGCATCACTTGGTCCACCACCAGAGGTTGGAGAGTGGGGATGTATCCCACAAGTTACTGAGCTCGGGCTTCAGTCGGAAAAGGCAGGTCAAACAGTAGAGTTGTATAAAAAGAACCGTGGATAAATTTGTGCATTTAACTCCAGTTATTATTCTCATGGTTCCATCTATTTACAGGTTGCTAAAGGAATGAAGTTTATGGGAGGTGAAAGTGCTGCACTGGGTAGGGTACATGATTACTTTTGGAAGAAGGTGAAGGAACTGTCTTTTATCTGCAATTACTGCACTGTGATTGCGACGCGAATCCTTCAAATTTTATCTCGGGTTTCTGTGCTTTTCTTGTTCTTTTCATTTCTTTTATTGCAGGGGGTCAGGGTGACCCTAGTTATTTTGGTTAATTCTTTCCCTCTCTTTTTCGTTTCTTTGGTGCAGCGATAGAGTTATTCATTTGATGTACCTGTTGACCATGGGTCTAAACTCTAAAGCGTGTCAAACTAGCCTCTTTGCAGAAATGCAAAGGTAAAGCTGCATAGGGTAGACCTCCACCCTTCCCCTATGTCCGCACTAGCCAGAAACACTTCATGCACAGGGTTATCCCTTCTTTTCTCTGTTTATAGGATGCCTATGATCGTCATGCTTTTGGGTGCTGCATTGGTCCATACGCATTTTAAACAGTGACAAATTACCCGGTGTTTCTGAAATTAAACGTTCTTCTGTTTCTACTCTACTATAGTCATCTACTAGATGGCCAGGACTTGGGGAATTTGCCGACCTAATAATTTTGCTGTTTTCTAGTAGAGAGACGCGACCTAGGCGAATGATGACTCGACATATTCCAATTCTTCTGGTCTTTGATTGATTGCAGGATTTACTGAAAGTGTATAAAGTGACTCGAAATGGAATGTTAGGACCTGATTATTCGACAAAGTTCTCTCCTTGGCTTGCTTCAGGAAGCCTATCTCCTCGTTTTATATATGAAGAGGTAGAGAACTTTTGCTCATATTGTAATGTTCATTAACAGCCTTCTTATTCTAGTAAGGTATAAAGATTAAGAAAGCTTTGTTTGTCTTGTTAAGGTGAAGAGATACGAGAAGGAAAGACAATCAAATGATTCGACTTACTGGTACGACACCCTCCCTTCTTCCTCGTCTTCCTCTCGCAATGCGTACGAGTATGATTGTATCGTTTTTATGCATTTTTATGTCGATGAAGGCTGTGAGAGGAGATTGACTCTAATAAATATAGTTTGTTAGTACCAAATCTGATGCCCCATATTCCTCACAATATGCATACACCGGACAGGTGTATATTTGATGCCTGATTTTTCGCTTTCAGGGTTTTATTTGAACTGATATGGAGGGATTATTTCAGATTTCTCTCAATCAAGCAAGGAAATTTGCTTTTTCATGCAGGTAAAAAAGACATTGTTATCTAAATGCATATTAACACACCCCATATTCTAATCAACTCCTCAAGAGGAATTTGCTGCTTGCTTTTATCTGATATAAATACTCTGTAGGTTCATTCTCCTTTTTCCGTCCGGGAATTATCGACATCTGAAAATATATCTTTGCTTGTTTTTCTTTCTCCATTTAGGTGGTCCTCGAAAAGTAGATATTAACTGGAGCCAAAACCAAACCATGTTTGATGCCTGGAGACAAGGTCGAACCGGGTAAATTCCTATCTAGGGGCTGGCCAAGTGCCTGCTGTTTAATAAATACATTACCTTCGTACCTTGCATGTCGACTGTTCCTTTCTCCTCCTCAAATGGGATATCTTAGTATGAAGTTCAAATCTGAGGAAACATGTGAAAATAAATTTGTTCTACATTTCCATGGGATGAGAAATTGTTAATTTTCCCAATGCGAAATCTCTAGGTATCCGTTAATTGATGCCAACATGAAAGAACTAGCATCTACTGGATTCATGTCGAATCGAGGACGACAGGTACATGTGCACTTTATTTTTTAATATTTTCGAAAAATTATATGCTAGTTTGTTAAATTCATCAAGAAAGAAGGCAATTTACTGCATTTTAATAATTTTATCTTTTTCCCAGATTGTGTGTTCTTTTCTTGTTCGAGATATGGGCATTGACTGGCGGATGGGAGCTGAATGGTTTGAGACATGCCTCTTGGATTATGATCCTTGCTCCAACTATGGAAACTGGACATATGGAGCAGGTGATTCTCCTTTTATTATCTACCTTTGATATGGAAACTGGAAGTTGGAATTGTGCGTTGAAACTTCTGCTATTCCTTTTCTGTCAGGTGTTGGCAATGACCCTAGAGAAGACCGTTACTTCAGCATCCCGAAACAAGTAAGTGCAATAAGGAAATAAATATTATTTTTGATAGAATCATGTTCTGGTAATCCTATGCTATTCACTCACTATGAGATTGATGTTATTCTAAGACATTTTTTACGTGTTTCAGGCTCAAAACTATGATCCTGAAGGGGATTTTGTTGCATACTGGTTGCCAGAGCTAAGAGCACTTCCGAGGGAGAAAAGACATTCTCCTGGAATGATGTACTTAAAGCCAATTGTTGCTCTCAAACATGGATATACCAATAAGACTGGTGATTCGAAAACGCCATTTGGATCTAGAAGAGCCAAACCAGAAGACAATCGACGAAAGGGACACGGAGATAGGAGAACGTATTAGCACCGCTGCCAATATAGGCTACTGATCTTCAGAACATTTCTCACAAAGATACAACTGAGATCAGAAACATTAGCTGCAGCATACTGATTGTGAAATATATCTGTGAGTAGAACTAACCTGATCCCATTGGTTACTTGGAGGCATTTGTAACAAAGATTGTGAAATTGGCTATTACCACTTGCCTTTGTTTTATAGTAAAATGGGGACAATCTGTTACATATTTTGTAGTGTCCTGAAAATGTACCTTAGACCATCTTACACAGTTCTTGAATAATTTTTTCTTGGCTTGGATAGGTCGATTTTGTATAATCCTAAACATCTCAGTTTGGTAAAGTAATCCGAACAAAAGAATATCATGGGTGTGAATTGTGATATGCTGTTCTAAACGAAAAAAGTGTTACCTGTTTGGGCGG
Organism: Nicotiana knightiana; assembly: GCA_005239525.1. Lineage (NCBI taxonomy): Eukaryota > Viridiplantae > Streptophyta > Magnoliopsida > Solanales > Solanaceae > Nicotiana > Nicotiana knightiana. Next base: position 13,410 of record ML368594.1, on the reverse strand, counting down.
TACCATGTTATTGGATTAACGGTTCGGAACTAACGATTTGGAACTATATGACTAACGAGTTATCGGTTCAGATATCGGTTTGTCCAATTTCATCATCAGTTTAACCGATAACCCGATATGACATACTTAATTAAAATTTTAACCCTTGGCTATATAAAGTAATGTTTACTCTTTTTAGGGCTTAAGAAATTCGATGGTTCCAAACCGAACCATGAACAACCCTACTTGAGTTGTCTTCACTTCCCTTAGTGGTAAGCTTGTTTTTGAAAGATCCGTTCCTAGATCCTTACTGTTGAAATGAATTTAACTGGTCAAAATTAAACTAATTATTTTGTCTAACAATAAAACGAAAGGAACTTTATTAAGCATGATACAAAAAGGTGGTTTCTTATGGCTTGATCTAAAACCTTGCACCCAATAAAAACAAGAAACTCATATTAAGGAAACGAAGCTGGAGTTTTTCTTTTTATTCTTCCAAGAAATCAATTTAGAGCTATTCTTGATCCCTGTGATTTGTTGGAATCAAGTAGAGGTCATCTTTGCTTGCTGCAAAAACTCTACTTGTTTCAGTAGTGTGAAAATCAGCAGCATTAACCTTATGAGGGAGTTTCCAGTCAAAGCAATAGAGCAACTGAGCTAAAGGATGCCCAGTGTTAACTAAACCAAATGACATTCCTGGACACATTCTTCTTCCTGAACCGAAAGGAATGAACTGATAGTGATTTCCCATAAGATCAACAGAAACATTTTCAAATCGCTCCGGTTTGAAACTCTCAGGATCTTCCCAACTTTCAGGATCTCTTCCAATTGCCCATGCATTAACCATTACTCTAGCTTTAAGAGGTACAGTATATCCATCAATCTCTGTTTGTTCTCTGCATTCTCTAGGTCCTAATAAAGGAACTGGAGGATGCATCCTTAGTGTTTCTTTTATCACTAATTTTAAGTATGGCAACTTGTCAAGATCATTTTCGTCGAAATTTTCATTTTCTTTCAAGACTTTTCTCACTTCAGCTTGTGCCTTGGCCATAACACTTGGGTGCTTCATCAATTCTGATAGTGCCCATATAATTGCAGTATATGAAGTTTCAGTTCCAGCAATAAACAAGTCCTGCAACAACGTAACGTATACAGTAAGTATAATTTATAGTACAGTACTGTCAATGTATATTACTTAAAAAGAAGAATATATGATAATGACATATAGGATCAAAACTGACCAGAATTACTGCTTTCATGTTGTCATTTTCGATAGGAAATTGAAGCTCGTTATTCTCCTTAGCCCTCAGTAAAACATCAATCATATCTTCGCCACCAAACTCGTTATTTCCCTTTATACCTGCTGCATGATTCTGTTTGTGCTCATTGATGATAGTCTCCATAATTAGATCATACTTATGGTGAACATTCGTCAATCTAGCTTTCATGTTGCTCATATTATGAAGTAACTTCCATGAAGGGAACAAATCACCCACATCAAATCCTCCTGATAATGCTAATATCTCCCTTATTAACATTATCAATTCATCACGATCGTTGCATATTTTTCCAAACGCTAATCTACAAGTCATGCAACTTGTAAACCATAGAAGCTTTTCGTTTATGTTCACTGCAGAATCTGTTGCCAAACGTATCGACGAGAGGAGCTTCGAGAGCTCATCCTTTCGGATTGTGCTAAATGACTTGAGCATCTTGTTACTCAAGAGTTCTTGTGTTAATATTTTACGCATCTGTCTCCAGTAATCGCCATATGGGGCGAAGGATATGTCCCTGCTTTTGTAAAACACAATGTCTGAGGACATGAACCGAGGCCTCGTTGCAAAAGCAAGATCATGAGTTTTTAGTACAGCTTTTGCTACACTTGGTGAAGATATTACAACTACAGGAACTTGTCCAAGTTGTAAATACATGAGAGGTCCATATTTTCGGGCTAAATCTCTAAGATTATGGTGTGGGAGTTTACCTTTCAAGTGATGGAGGCTGCCAATAAGGGGAAGTCTCCATGGACCTGGAGGTAACTTTGTGGTTTTGGTATTCCAATTTTTCAATAGGATAAAAAGAAATGAAATGAAGAGTAGCAAAGCAATTAGGTTGAAAGGAGAAGACTGAATATCCATTTTACTAAGTAAGAAAAAGATATGATGCTTTATTGGTAATTACTTCTCTCTGTATATATATATATACAAAGAAGTTGAAGAATAAGCATGTGATTCATTAGGACTTTAGAACGCCAGTGGTATACCCTGTGATTTGGGCTTTACATATTTAACTTTGAAGCCTTCTTGTACTTCAGTCTTGTAAGAAATTGGGAAAATATATAAGAATAATCAAACTTACAACTAGTAATTGAAAAATAGTCATAGTTTCAAAAATAATCGAAATTTAATCACTTTTTTATATAAGGATAAAATCTGAACAAAAACACTCTTAAATATTCGAAAATATGAGTTGGAATTTCATAATCTGCTGGAGTTGCAACATAACATGCTGAAAGTATATACACATGAGTTACATAATTTAACATATTATGTTGAAACTTTTCGTGTTTCAGCAAAATAGTGATTATTTTTCAATAATTTTGCAAACGCTGACTATTTTTCAATTACCAGTTCGAAAACTAGCTGCCCGTACTATTTTTTCAAGAAATTCTCAAATTGGTTCAGGATTAAAGGATATTATATGATACGCTAATACAGTAGTTGGATTATCACTACTTTTCCAGTGACTGATTTGTTCTGTGGGTAAAAGTGTATTTTTATTTTTGGTCAAGCGTACGTCCAAATCTACCCTCAACGAGTGGTTATATTTAGCAAAATAAAACAGCATTTTTTTTTATAGGAATAAAGAGAAAGACCGGAGGTGTGAGAGGTTGACCATGGCGAGTTTGAGAAGAGGTCGAGATAGGCCTAAAAAGTACTGGAGAGAGGTGATTAGACAGGACATGACGTTGCTTTAGCTTACTGAGGACATGACATTTGATAGGAGGGTGTGGAGGTCGAGGATTAAGGTAGAAGGTTAGTGAGTAGTTTTTAGTTGCTCACCGATAATCTTAATAGCACGCATATCCCTTCATATTCTTAAATTTATATTACGTTATGTGATTTTGTTCGCCTCAAGTATTGTATTCCTTGTTGCTAGTATTTAATATTACTTATCTTTTAGCTCTCCCTTTTTCTTTTCTCTTCCCTCTTTCTTTCTTTCTTGCTATCCATTTCTTCTTATTACCTTTCCTGAGTCGAGGGTCTATTGGAAACAGTCTCTCTACCTGTTAGGTATAAAGTCAGCGTACAGAGTACAAACTATCCTTTCCAGACTCCATCTGGTGGGAATATACTCGATTTGTTGTAATAGAAAGAAAGACACTTGGTTTGAAAGCGATTTTAGCCTTACAATGTGGAAATTCCCGGATACATGCATTGCAAAAAGCCTTATATGTACACCCATTCACCGTTGATTATGTGAAAGTTTTGACAGCAGAATAGAAACCTCATAATTTTTAAATAATTGAAACGTTGGTATTTGATTGAAAAGGCGAGCTACTGAATCCAAATTGAGATTTGAGTTGTCATTTCACTTATTGAAGAAAATTGAGGTCTCCAGTTTCAACTTTTAAGTCTCAATCATTGAAAAACACAGTTACTACTGTAGCCTCTTCTTGCTAATCTTCTTCTCTTTTTCTTTTTCAAAAATACGTACTGTTACAAAGATAGTATCATCTTTCATCTTTGTCGTAAATACATAGACAACCCCTCTATCTTGACACCAATTTTTATTTTGACACTCCATCTAGGTCCGGTTTCATTTTAGCACTTCAACCTCATTTCTTTTGTGTTATTTTAACACAAAAGGCTTACTTGTCACATTGGTTGAGTTTCCTCCCTTTATAGGCGTGTGAGACTTTAAATACGCACCCTCCTCCCCCATTATTTCTCCCATCTCCTCTTCAAAATAATTCTTAGGGTGTGTTTGGTAGGAAGGAAAACATCCAAGAAAATATTTTCTTGGAAAATAAATAGTAATCTTATTTATTTTTTGGTGTTTGGTACTGTAACACTCCTCAAATTTATAAAAGTTTCTAGACACGCTAATTATAGAATTAAATTATTATTATTATTATTTTTCTTATATATATATATATATATACTTAAATAATTGGATATACAATTAGAGAATATTAATATTTTTAATGTTACTAATTACTAAGAATGAGTATTATTAACTATTAAAAGTCAGTATCAATAAATTCTTGTTAAAAAAAAATTAAACCACCTTGGTGAAAGTCAACAAACCAAAACCACAAAAGTTTAGAAACAGAACTAAAGAGAAAACGCTGGAATATTAGAAACAGAGGCAGCAAACATCATGCAGTCAACGAAAAATCTGGGATTCTTTACAAATCACTAATTCTTGAACTCAGGTATATAAAATTCCTTATTGTCAATTATCCTACAGTATAAGAATTGAATATTTAATTTCCTTCTTTCTCTATATCACCAATAAATTGCATGTTTAGGTGTGAAACTTTAAAATTGATTAAAACGCACTGGTTGTTGTAGAATCAATTGTTTGACTGGTGTTAATTGGACTGGGGCCTACGTATTGGTTCGAGGAGTTTTGAGGTGAGTTGATATAACCCTTTACCAAAGTGGTTTAACTCACAAAAGTGTGCATACAAGGTGTTTGATGAATTGGCTAAAAAAGTGAATATGTACTTAATTGAAGTGAGTGAGTTCCTATTAGCTTAGAATTATTTTAATTAGAGTTAGATGATTTATTTTAATACATATGCATACATTTTCAGATTTTTGTGTTATTATTATATGCCATTTTCATGTTGAAAATTCATGCAAAAGCAAGAATATTTAGAAATAAATTTTGAATATTTATTTTGTTCTTATGCCATACCTTACATTTAAGCATTCTAGAATAAGTATGTTTGAAAGATTTAGACTTGAAAAGTCACAAGAAGAAGTTTTAGAAAGAAAAGATTTTTGGGAGTATCCTTTATTCTGAGAAGGGGCCATCGTCCAGGCCGAGGGTCCCGACCAAGGCGTTGACTTCCTGAAGCTACTTGTGCCAAAGTAGGGAGCACACGAGCCGAGGTCTCGTTGCTGAGAATTTACTTAGCCATGCTAAGGTACGATACATGAGCGCTGAAAACCATGAAACGAGTGGCACCTCGTGGATTAGGCCTATTCGATCAGGTTAGGATCGAACCCGTGCCGATCACACGGTGACTAAGACAGAAATAGGTCAGGATAGTTGGAACTCCCAAAGTATAAAGTGTAGTGTTTTGTTTTAGAAAGAAAAAGAAAAGAATTTCTTTTAGAATATTCATAAACTACTATTATGCAATTATTTTGGAATTGTTTTTAGAAGCTTTAAATTTTCTATGCATTTAGATTCTTTGCTCGTAATGTGTATTGTATTAAAGTTTTGTCCCCTGACGTTGAGATTCACTGAGTACAATGGATAGTACTGACGTTCTCTTTTGGGAACCTACTTTAGTCTGCGGTACAACGTAGGAACCGGTTTTGCAGGCGAACAGACTACTGGTTAGGACACGTTAGTCTGCGGTACAACGTAGGAACCGATTTTGCAGGCGAACAGACTACTGGTTAGGACTTCCTTCTCTTCCAGTGTTATTGGTGAGCTTCGCTTTTGTTCGTGGAGTACTCCTTAGAGTCATCTTTATTTACTTATTTCTTTGTTTACTTAGAGAACTGGCCAGGAAATCTCATGTCCTGAGCAGTACGTCTGTTTATCAGTAGAGGCTTCATAGACACAGTCGGTGGGTTAAGATTCAGATGTTTTTGATAATAACTTAGCAGTATTTCATCGTTTACTACGAATAAAGTTTTGGAGTTGGTTTAATTTAGATATTTAAATTAGTTAAAAGTATTTGGTTATAGTATTGCCTCATTGCATATAAAGTTTGAAGTTATAATAGATTTGATAAGCGCAGATGGTTCGCTCGGTCATGTTTAGTGATCGGGTGCCGGTCCCGGCTTGTTTAGAAAATGGGTCGTGACAAACTTGGTATCAGAGCCTCAGGTTTATGGAGTCCTAGGGGTCTATGAAGTCGTGTTAGTAGAGTCTTGTTTATGGGTATGAAGCGCGCCATACTTATAAACATGAGGCTACAAACATTTAGGAAAAGTCTCATTTTTTCATACTTTAGATCGTGCAGTAGAGCCTACCTCTAAGAAATTGTCAAATGTATTCTTTTCTCCAAAACTCGCAGAAATGGCTTGTACTTGCAACTCTGACACCGACACTCAGGATGCTACTCAAGAAACTATTGCTACTATTGTGGCTCAAGGCAGAACTAAAAAGGCTTCAACTCAGAAAAGGAAGGGTAAATCCACAAAAAGGGTCACCCCGGGTTGAACAGGAAGAAGGGGTGGAGCATGATGATCCAGTACCTCAGGATCCAGTGTTGCCTCCAACAGCAGCTCCGGCTCAGACAACTATATCTCCAGAGGTGGGTCAGATGTTTAATGCTGTCAACAGTGCTATGTAGATGTTTAAAGCCTTCATGGCTAACCAGAACGAGAGAAGAGATGAGATTCCACCTCAATCAAATAGACAGAACAATTCTGAGTCCTCAAGAGTGAATGAATTTTGGAAGTTGAGTCCTCCATTGTTCCATGGTTCTATAGCAGATGAAGATCCAATGTTGTGGCTGGAGGGTGTCAAGAAAGCCCTCCGAGTGATGAAACATTTGATGATGAAGCTGTGGAGCTGGCTGCTTACCAGCTTAGAGATGTGGCCGGCGCTTGGTTTGAGATGTGGGAAAAGGAAAGAGATGAAGGTGATGGTCCGCCTACTTGGGAAGAATTTGAAGAGGCCTTCATGGCTAACTTTATCCCGGAAGAGGATAGGGAAGCTAAGGCTACAGAGTTCGAACAACTCAAACAAGGGAATAAAAGTGTGCAAGAGTACTACATGGAATTCATAAGGTTAGCTAAGCATGCTCCTCACATGGTTAAGACAGAAAAAGCAAAGATTCGTAAGTTTGTTGGCGGTTTGGCTTACCACATTAAGGATACGACATCAGCTGCAGCGGTAGGGATGACAACCTTCTCCTCTGTTGTGGGATTCGCCAAGCACCTAGAAAAAGACAGACAACAAAGGATAGAAGAAAAAGATCATAACAAGAAAGCTCGGACAGCGGGCAGGTTTAATGGTACATCCAGTGGAGGTAGAAGGGATTCCTCTGATAAGGAGTCATCAGTCAGGTGGTGGGTCTTCCTTCAGACGTACTCAGAGTTATGGAAACCAGTCTCGCCAGAATCAGAATTTCAGGACATCATCCTCACATAGCCAGAGTCATGCTGAGCAACATTCACACCAACAAGGTCTTTGTGGGACCTGTAAGCGACAACATTCAGGTCAGTGCAAGTTCGGGTTTCATGGTTGCTATCATTGTGGAGACATTGGTCATATAAAGACCAACTTCCCAAATTTGCAACGTAATTTCAGTGGTGGATCAACTCGTCCTTCTAGTTCCTCAGCTACTGCAGTTGCACCACCTCAGGCTCATGGTTCTCATAATCAGACCGGGCATTGGGGCAAGCAGAGGTCCAGATGGAGTTACTCAAGGAGGGGGACAACCCCGTTTGTTTGCTACACTTGATCGTCAGAGTGCAGAGGCATCTTCAGAAGTTATTACAGGTATACTTTTAGTCTGCTCACATAATGCTTATGCAATAATGGATCCAGGTTCAACGTTTTCATATGTGACTCCATACTTTGCAATTAACCTCGGGCTAGAACCTAAACAACTTAGTGAGCCATTCCTAGTATCTACTCCAGTTGGCGATTTAGTGAAAGTTAAAAGAGTCTATAGAGGTTGTATAGTTTCAGTCCAAGGTTGCAACACCAAAAGCCGAACTCATAGAGTTAGAAATGGTGGATTTCGATGTGATTAAGGGTATGGATTGGTTGTCTTCCTGCTATGCCATGTTAGATTGTCATGCCAAGATAGTCAGGTTCCAATTTTCCAATGAAAAAATCTTCCTCCTGAAAGAATCATAGACTTTGGCATTGATCTCATGTCAGGCACTCAACCCATATCTATACCTCCTTATAGGATGGCTCCAGCAGAACTTAATGAGTTGAGAGAACAGTTGAAAACCTCCTTGACAAGGGCTTCATCAGGACGAGTGTTTCACCGTGGGTGCCCCGGTCCTGTTTGTCAAGAAGAAAGATGGGTCTCTCAAAATGTGTGTCGACTATCGGCAGTTGAATAAAGTTACCATTAAGAACAAGTACCCACTGCCAAGAATTGATGATTTATTTGACCAACTTCAGGGTGCAAAATAATTTTCAAAAATAGACTTGAGGTTGGGATACCATCAGTTGAGAATCAGAGAAGAAGATATATCTAAAACAGCCTTTAGAACTCGTTACGGGCACTATGAATTTCTAGTAATGTCCTTCGGGTTGACAAATGCTCCAGCTGCATTCCTGGACCTCATGAACAGAGTTTTCAAGCCATTCCTTGATACCTTTATTATCGTGTTTATAGACGATATTATGGTATACTCTAAGAGCAAGGAAGACCATGCAGAACACCTCAGAATAGCCTTGCAGACCTTGAAGAAGAATGAGCTTTATGCCAAATTTTCAAAATGTGAGTTCTGGTTGCAGTCAGTGGCATTCTTAGGCCACGTGGTATCTAGTTAAGGCATAAAAGTAGACCCTCAGAAGACAGAAGCAGTCAAGAATTGGCCTAGGCCGACAACGCCAATCGAAATCAGGAGTTTCTTGGGGTTATCTGGCTACTATAGAAGGTTTGTAGAGGGGTTTTCCTCACTTGCAGTTCCATTAACTAAGTTGACTCAGAAAGTAGTTAAGTTCCAGTGATCAGACGCTTGTGAGCAGAGCTTTCAAGAGTTAAAGAAGAGGTTGACCACTGCACCTGTATTAACCTTGCCGACAGGTTCGGGTGGGTTCACAGTGTATTGTGATGCCTCCAGAGTTGGTCTTGATTGTGTTCTTATGCAAGATGGAAAATTTATTGCTTATGCTTCCAGGCAGTTAAAGAATCATGAAAAGAACTACCCCACTCACGACTTAGAACTTGCCGCAGTGGTGTTTGCATTAAAGATATGGAGACACTACCTTTATGGCGAGCATTCTGAAGTGTTTACAGATCACAAAAGCCTCCAGTACATTTTCAAGCAAAAAGAATTAAATTTGAGACAGAGAAGGTGGCTCGAGCTATTGAAGGATTATGACATCAATATCCTTTATCACCCGGAAAAAGCTAATGTGGTAGCAGATGCACTTAGTAGGAAGTCAATGGGTGTCTTGGCCCATCTTGCATTACAAAGGCGAACTTTGGATAGAGAAATTCAAAAACTAGCAAATGATGGAATTAGATTGGATGAGACCGGAGAAGGAGGTATAACTGCTTATGCCTTAGCGCAATCCTCTCTAGTTGTGCATGTTAAGTCTAAGCAAGACGAAGATCCGTACTTAGTGAAGTTAAAAGAAGGAGTTAGAAACAAAGAAATCACTGCTTTTACCCTAGGAATTGATGGAGTTTTGAAGTTGAATGATCGGTTATGTGTGCCTGGTGTAGATGGGCTTAGGAAGGACATAATGGAAGAAGCTTACAATTCGAGGTACTCTATCCACCCAGGTGCTACCAAAATGTATCTAGATTTGAAAGAGTTGTATTGGTGGAAAGGCATGAAGAAGCAAGTAGAAGATCATGTGGCTAAATGTTTGAATTGCCAGAAAATCAAACCCGAGGATCAGAGGCCTGGTGGCCTAGCTCAAGATATAGAGATACTACAGTGGAAGTGGGAGATGATTAATATGGATTTTGTAGTAGGTCTACCTCTCACTTACCGTAAGCATGATTCAATTTGGGTTATTGTAGACCGACTGACAAAGTCCGCGCATTTTCTACCAGTAAAGACGACAGATTCTGCAAAGCAGTATGCGCAGTTGTACATTAAAGAAATAGTCAGATTGCATGGTACTCCAGTTTCAATCATATCTGATAGAGGCCCTCAGTTCACGACACATTTTTGGCAGGCATTTCAGAAAAGATTAGGTACCAATGTTAACTTGAGCACCGCTTTCCATCCACAGACCGATGGTCAGGCAGAAAGAACCATTCAGACCCTCGAAGATATGCTGCGAGCATGTGTTATAGATTTTGGAGGTAATTGGGATGATCACTTGCCACTTATAGAATTTTCTTACAATAACAGCTATCAGGCTAGCATCGATATGGCTCCTTATGAAGTGTTGTATGGGCGGAGATATACGTCTCCAATGGGTTGGTTTGAACCAGCAGAGGTGTCGTTGATTGGTCCGGAGTTTGTTTGTGAGGCCTTAGAGAAAGTTCAGCTAATCAGGGAAATACTGAAAGCGACTCAGAGTCGTCAAAAGTCCTACTCTGACAAGAAGCATCGTGACTTAGAGTTCATGGTTGGTGACAAGGTATTTTTGAAAGTTTCACCAATGAAAGGAGTTATGGGGTTTGGTAAGAAGGGGAAACTTACCCCTAGATTTATCGGACCTTATGAAATTCTAGAAAAGAAAGGAAATGTGGTTTATGAGCTAGCGCTGCCCGTTGAGTTTTCCTCTGTTTATCCTCTCTTTCATGTGTCTATGCTTATAAAGTACATTCATGATGAGTCGCATATAATACCTGCCGATACCATAGAAATTAAAGAAGGCTTGACTTATGATGAGGTACCTATAGAAATTCTCGATAGGCAAGTAAGAAAGTTAAGAACAAAAGATATAGCATCGGTAAAAGTTTTGTGGAGTAATCATGATTCAAAAGAGGCTACGTGGGAGGTCAAGGAAGATACGAGGAAGAAATATCCATATTTATTTGAGGAAAAAGGTATGTGAACCTAGGTTTGGTTTGACATATATTTTATTTATTAAATACAAGTTAGCACGTGTTTATGTCGTTGCTAGATTATACTTAGTTGTTGAAGTAATTTAGTTTTTGTCAGAGTATATTCAGTTATTTAAAAATTTAGTTCCATGCCAGAGTATATTTAACACATTAAAGTGATCTACTTTTTCTAACGTGTTGTGCTTTAGATTCTTGTTGGTTATTGCGGTACCTCCTTGCCGGAGTGTGAGTAATTAATTTATGAGCTAGATACGGCGCCTATGAATGGCCCGTTATAGTATATTTGGTTGTTGTTGGTGTAGTTTTGGTATTTGTGATAGAGATATTTTTTTGGATAGTCCAATTTACAAGGGAAACTTTGCCGAAATTTTTGAAAATTTAGGGAGTTAGCCAAAATTTTAAGTCCCTTGGAAGAGTGAGTAGTGATAAGAAAATTTAAGAGGTTCAAGGACCTAAGGAATGATTGTTAGCTTAAGAATAAGGCCCTAACAACATTCGAGGACGAATGTTTTTAAGGAGGGAAGATTGTAACACTCCTTAAATTTATAAAAGTTTCTAGACATGCTAATTATAGAATTAAATTATTATTATTATTATTATTATTATTATTATTATTATTNTATTAACTATTAAAAGTGAGTATCAATAAATTCTTGTAAAAAAAAAAAAAACCAAATAAGTCTTCAAGAAATTGGGCTAAAAGCCCATATAGTACCATCTGTTCCAGAGACCAAAAGGCATAAAGCCTTGGTGAAAGTCAACAAACCAAAACCACAAAAGTTTAGAAACAGAACTAAAGAGAAAACGCTGGAATATTAGAAACAGAGGCAGCGAACAATCACACAGTCAACGGAAAATCTGGGATTCTTTACAAATCACTAATTCTTGAACTCAGGTATATAAAATTCCTTATTGTCAATTATCCTACAGTATAAGATTTGAATATTTAATTCCCTTCTTTCTCTATATCAACAATAAATTGCATGTTTAGGTGTGAAACTTTAAAATTGATTAAAACACACTGGTTGTTGTAGAATCAATTGTTTGACTTGTGTTAATTGGACTGGGGCCTACGTATTGGCTCGAGAAGTTTTGAGGTGAGTTGATATAACCTTTTACCAAAGTGGTTTAACTCACAAAAGTGTGCATACAAGGTGTTTGATGAATTGGCTAAAAGAGTGAATATGTACTTAATTGAAGTAAGTGAGTTCCTATTAGCTTAGAATTATTTTAGTTAAAGTTAGATGATTTATTTTAATACATATGCATAAATTTTCAGATTTTTGTGTTATTATTATATGCCATTTTCATGTTGAAAATTCATGCAAAAGCAAGAATATTTAGAAATAAATTTTGAATATTTATTTCATTCTTTTGTCATACCTTACATTTAAGCATTCTAGAATAAGTATGTTTGAAAGATTTAGACTTGAAAAGTCACAAGAAGAAGTTCTAGAAAGAAAAGATTTTTAGGAGTATCCTTTATTCTGAGAAGGGGCCATCGTCCAGGCCGAGGGTCCTGACCAAGGCGTTGACTTCCTGAAGCTACTTGTGCCAAAGTAGGGAGCACAGAGCCGAGAGTCTCGTTGCTGAGAATTTACTTAGCCATGCCAAGGTACAATACATGAGCGCTGAGAACCATGAAATGAGTGACACCTCGTGGATTAGGCCTATTCGATCAGGTTGGGATCGAACCCGTGCCCATCACACGGTGACTAAGACAGGAATAGGGCGGGATAGTTGGAACTCCCAGAGTATAAAGTGAAGTATTTTGTTTTAGAAAGAAAAAGAAAAGAATTTCTTTTAGAATATTCATAAACTACTATTATGCAATTATTTTGGAATTGTTCTTAGAAGCTTTAAATTTCTATGCATTTATATTCTTTGCTCGTAATGTGTATTGTATTAAAGTTTCATCCCCTGACGTTGAGATTCACTGAGTACAATGGATAGTACTGACGTTCTCTTTTGGGAACCTACGTTAGTCTGCGGTACAACGTAGGAACCGGTTTTGCAGGCGAACAAACTACTGGTTAGGACTTCCTTCTCTTCCAGTGTTATTGGTGAGCTCCGCTTTTGTTCGTGGAGTACTCCTTAGAGTCATCTTTATTTACTTATTCTTTGTTTACTTAGAGAACTGGCCAGGAAATCTTATGTCCTGAGCAGTGCGTCCGATTATCAGTAGAGGCTTCATAGACACAATCGGTGGGTTAAGATTCAGATGTTTTTGATAATAACTTAGCGGTATTTTATCGTTTACTACAAATAAAGTTTCGGAGTTATTTTATTTTAGATATTTAAATTAATTAAAAGTATTTGATTACAGTACTGCCTCATTGCATATAAAGTTTGAAGTTATAATAGATTTGATAAACGCAGATGGTTCGCTCGGTCATGTTTAGTGATCGGGTGCCGGTCCCAACTTGTTTAGAAAATGGGTCGTGACAGGTACACAAATTAAGAAAAATAACTTCTCAAGAGTATTCATAAATAATTTAGATACAATAAACATGAAG